>PVKS010005005.1:0-29971 GCA_004027875.1 Aplodontia rufa
GATTTCTGGGCCAAACCGCAGGGAAGAAGTCTTAGCTTAAAAAGACTATTTTCATACATGTTCATACAAGTATGACAGTAGTGATATTCAGTTTACATGCAATTGTTTTTCAAATTTGTTGAACATTGCTCCAGCAATGTTGTGATTAGAGATCAATATTTAACCCAGAGAACCAAGGGTCGAATGACTTCACTCATCTGTGGAGAATGGAGCTAGACCCTGGCCATTGAGATAGGAGGTCTATTATCATGTTTTAAATTCGGTTAAAGTGTAATCTCATACAACCTGAGGCATTTGTACAGATGTATATTTGGAAAGGGGGAGAGGGATTAAGGGTGGGTAATTGGAGGCAGGGCTTTTGGGGGTAAATCTAATTCTCAGAATTTATATATATATTATATTATTTCATTAGAAGCTTGATTGTTCAACAAATAAATTTCTGAATAAAAAATTAAAAAAGAGATCAAAATTTGAAGCTTATTTGAAGGTTATGTGTTATTGATAGAGAATCCCAGAAACTCAGGGCTGTGGCTTGTTGCTACAATTTCTTTCAATAGGTTTTATTTTCCAGTCAGTTTAATTGATGAATTTTCATGATGTGGACTCCCTTAGTATCAAGGTTCCTACAGGAACATAAAGGAGATAGACCCTGAAAGGATCTTTACATTCGTATTTTCAGCTTGATTCTAATTATAGCAAACCTTACCATGTTGATAAAATTGACCATTCCCCAAATTCGGTTCCTCAGTTTAGTGTGAGGGTGACTGTTCCTTCGGTACTGGAAATGAAAGCATTGTATCAACATTCTTTCACAGTAGTGGTTAAGCAAAAGCTCAATAAAAGGCTTTGTCCATCATGAGCTATTACAAGGAAAAAAATCATTGAACACCCTGGACAATGAGGAGAAGGAAACTTCTGATATGAGTCCTCCAAGTATCCTCTAGTTACCATTCCATTGCTCTCCTGTGACATTAAATATATCAATAATTCTAAGATACAGTGTTGGAACCTTCAGTTTTCACCTACCACTCCCTCAACATGTGGCACTATGATTTGAACTACCCTTGCTATTCCACTGAAGCTGTTCCTGATAACCCACAAATAACCTCATATCAAAAACGCTTTCCCCTTCTCTTTCTGGTCATCCTGTTCATATTTAATCCTGACCATTTTTCTCTTCAAGAAACTTCTTAGCACTTTGGTTTCTGCCACCCCACATACTCCTAGTGATTCACTATGAGTTCTTTTCTCACCATCTCCTTAAATTTTGGATGCTGTGTTTCAGGATTCCCACTGATTGACTAGTAGGGATTGCCTAAGATTCCCAGGCTATCTCAGGGGTTTCAGGGCTAAAGCACTTGGCCATCAGTGACTTCCAAGCACAGGGACAGCAGGGGTAGGCATGAGCCTTGTGCTCTGACAAACCCTTGTCCATCTGTGCCCTGCTCACCCTTTCAACTCGCTACCTCTGCTTATGCCATACAGATTTTAAGGAGGATATCTTCCTCCAAATCATTCTATTATCCTAGCCTGATAATTTTGGTATCAGAGTTATTTTTTTCATTAGTCTTTTGAATGTATTATTCTAGAAACTCACATGTTCTTTTGCTTAGTATGTTCTGTATGTGATTTGCTGATAGAGAAACCATCTCTTTTTTTCTGGTTAATGTTTAAGAAATATTTTTCCTTTGGTAATCACTATTCTGCAATTTTTGTGTATTGTTTTCTGTTTTATTTATCCCCCTTTATTTCTAGAAAATCTTCAAGAATTTGCTCTCAGGGGACTGGAGTGGTGGCTCTTGGTTGTAGTACTTGCCTGTCATGCACAAAGACCAGGCTTCAAACCCCAGAACCACACACAAAACTGAGCGTTGGAGAAACAAAGGCCAGATGAAAAAAATAATTTATTCTTTCTCCATCTTAAAAATAAATTGCCTCTCAAACAGAATCTGTGATCCAGTCTCCCAAACTCACTCTCTGCAATCATTCTATTCTGCATTTAAGTCTCCTATTTTCCCTCTCAAAAGTTGCACCCTTCCTTCTCTGTGCTTGATAAGTGGAGGAGTTTTCCAACTCTTCCATCCTCCAATGCACTGATTCTCTCTTCATATGCATCTAATCTGCTGTTAATTCATTCCAGGATCTATGGATGCATTTTCCTTTTAAAGATGTTGAAATAGTCTTTCAATGAAGCCTGCGGTTTTCTCCACTCCTTCCTAGTTCTGTCTTTGCAATTTCTATTCTATTCACTTTTATATCTCCAATAACTTTTAAACCTTTTCTTTTATGATACGGAAAGATGTGAAGTCTCGTTGGATTACTGGCAGCTCTTGGTAGCCTTATTCTCCTCATAAGCTTGCAGGCTGGCTCTTCCTCTGGGATTCATTTTGTCTTGGATTATTAAAGTGTCTTTATAGGGCATTCTTTACTTGGACTTGAGTGTTGTTCACCACATCGATCTCTAACTAATTTTTATGCAAAAAGCTTTGCTGGAGAGAGAGAGAGGGTGGAGGAGGAAAGTGCTACCGTGCTCCATCTCTGGGCAAGGCACATTCTTAGAGATCTGTTTCTTTTTGGGTGACATTTTCCTTTCTCATGCCTATGAGGAAATAAATCTTCCTTTATCTTTTACAGTTTCAGTGGAGCTTTTCTAGTTTCCTTTTCAGGGATGGGGCAGCCCTTTATAGCTCTAGAAATTATACCGAGGACCTCCGAATGCCAGCCTTTTGCTTGTAAGGAGATTGATTCCTCAACTTCCTGCCCTGCACTCAGCATTTCATGGGTCACCAAGGCTGGAGGTTTTATTTCCTGTTACTTTTGGAGCTTTCCTTCTTAATTTTTAGTATCTGGAAATTTTCAGTGTTTTCTTTTGAAACTATAGATTGCTGACAATTTTTCAACTTTATATGCTCTGTTTAGCATCTCTATATGTCCACGGGGGAGGAGGGTTGTAGTTTGGACGAGTCTGCTACAATGTCAAAGGACCTAAATCATTTCTTACATGCAAGTGTTTTGACAAGCTAAACACAGAAATTTGACATCAGAACGGCACTCTGATTATTATACTTCTCTCTGAGTTGGAATCACAGCTTTCGCTTCATGAGGATGAGTGAAAACTGAAAACAGTTGTTGGAAAACTTACCACGTAGTCATCAACAACAATGAACAGCTCCACATACTTTTGTTCATGGACGCTCTGGAAATTGATGGAAAATTTGATTAAGTCTGTTGATCTTTTTCACCTTAACATTTAATTTTTGAAAAGCTAACATTTTCAAGGTCAGAAACGTAATCATATGGACATTGGAAGGTGAAGTAAGTGACATATCTGATAATCCTGAGGCAACATTCCATCTTTGAATACCCTTTCCTTAATGGCTAAATAAGAGTCACAAATAATTGTGAATCCAGTGTTTAACACTTCGAGTTTCTTTTCTTGCATTTGCAGAGTCAATGGTTCACAAGCAAGCTCCTGTAGGAAGCACCCAAGTATAACTCAGAGCTCCAACAGGACTGACCGTAGCCCTCCTAATCTTCCCCTGCCCCCCAACCTTCTAATTTGCAGTCATCTGAATACCAAGGAAACAGGTGAACTTGCTCATGGTAGATCTTTTATTTCTAGAAAACCCCAATAGCAGACAATTCTGTGATTTCAGTCTAAATGCATGGAGGAGAGCACATATTCTCTGAGACAAACCAGAGAGACTTTGTTCAAAGATTTAAATAAATCCTTCTTTCGTGGATTAAGTAATTATTTATGCACTAAGTTATCCCATCAGGAAACACCTGTTAGTCATCCAGTGTATCTTAGACACTAGACCTTGAATGTGAGAAGGTGATGAATAACCTGCAGCTTACAAGTTAATACCAACTAGTTCTTCTGGGGATAAGAATAGTTGCATAGGAAACTAGTTCTTCTCCCCAGGAGACTTACGGAAATAAGAACTAGTTGTATAGAAAAGCCTAAAATATGGAGGGCTCTGCAAATATCCCATCGGAAACTGAACTTGTTATCATCCTTAATTATCTTTAACCATCTGAACATTTGATCTGATGAAAGGGGAGAATCTGGCTTGTTGTCAACTGTCCCCAAAGTGGCAGGGGAGCCAAGGAGAGACATTTTCTAGGACAGGATTCAAGACACTGAAAATTTCATTATTTTATATGGAAGGTTGTAGACATCCCCTTTCTTGAAAGCGATGGAACAAGTTGAGATTTACTGTCGAGAATGAGAACCTTTAACACAGAACAAAGGTTTGAATTTCAAATTTCAGACAATGAAGTATCGGATTCAAATGAGCACACAGTTTCACTAGCTGGACCCATAATGTCCGGATCCTGCAGGACACAGGAGGTGCTTCCCCTGGGGTGAGAGGATCTAAACACAGAACACTCACTTCCATTTTGTAGTCTCCATTGTATTTTGTGTCCTTTGGCACAGCGTTCTTGGTCAAATTGAGCTCTGTACAAGTATAATTGAGAGAATATGGTGCCTTGGGGTTGTATTTGAAGACCAAGTGCTCCCCCTCATCCGAGTACTTCACTGGCTCAATGAGATACCTTTGATCATGAACTCTGAAGAATCCCCTGCGTAAATCAGAACACATTGTGCATTCAAGATCTATAATTATTCTATTCTATTTTACTCAGTTTATCTTTGGAAGAATGAGAAACAACAAAATCAAGACTTCATGAACAGGTAGTCAGGTGTTCTGGGTGGTAAAGGAGCAAGACAGCATGTGGGCTTCAATTGAATGAAGAACTTCTTCATTCAATTCAGTAAGAGTCAACTTATGTGCATTTTCAGAAGACTGACAACTCCATTTCTGCTTTGAATATAGGTATGGTCATAATTCCCACCCGTGGCTGCTTGGGTTTTTGAAGAAATTTTGTGAGTTGCTTTGTCTAGCATACATTAAGTACAGAATAAATATATGAAGGCATAAAAATTACCTTGTAGTAATTTTGTGACTAATGAGGGTCTCAATCTTGAAAATGCTGGAATGCTGGGAAAACCCAAGGAATACCCTTGTAAGTGAAAATAGATGTTCCTTGTTCTACCCTGCATTTCCCCACATCTTCCTTCTTTGACCTGAGTCCAAAATCTAGAGAACTAACTCTGACTTTTACTATAGAGATCAGAAACACAGCCTAATTTAGTGAAATGCTAACTCACTAACGTGTCATGGTGTAGTGGGAACTCAGAACCAGCAGTCAAGAGACCTGGATTTTGGACACGGTTCTACTGCAACAAATTGAATGTTCAGGAGCAACTCTCTGATTTCAGTATCCTGGTCTCTAACACAAACTAGAAGATTTGCAGGGGCCTCCCAGCTCTGACTCTCTTAACCATATGCTGTAAACTTCATCTTGCTAAGGGTGTGCATTAGGTATCTTTTTGTCAAAACTGAACATAAATCATAGACTAGAGCTTACATTCACTGCTGAAAATATACAGTAGCCTTTACCCACCATTTTTTTCTGTTTAACAGAGTTAGTAGAAATAAAGTGATGTCTTTAAACATTTATAGTTAAACTCATAAAAGAGAAAGGAAGATGCGTGTGGTGGTGAATATCTATAATCCCACTGATTTGGGAGGCTGGTGCAGAAGGATCACAAATTAAAGGCCAGCTTGAGCAATTTAGGTTTAAGTAACTTAGTGAGACCTTGTATCAAAATGAAAAATAGAAAGGGTTGGGGGTGTAGCTCAGTGGCAGAGTGCTACCGGGTTCAGTCCCTAGCGTGGGGGAGGGAGAAGTAGGAAGATACTCTTTCTTACCTTAGACCATTGCATGTGCTGATACTGGCAGCAGAATCAAATTCATGTATAATGGATCCTTGGTAAAAACAGTGGTCCTAAAGTAGAAGAGTCTATTAATGCGAATATAAACACCAATATTTTGTAAATATTACTAATTATTTTCTTTTCAGATATGTCCATATTTCATTCAGATAGTTTACACATCCCCCCTGCCGCCTGACGTTATTGGTTACATTCTTTCATTTGGAAACATTTGGGCCTGCTTTAGAGATTTTGTATTTAACTACATAATTACTTTGTGTAAAACGATGTGTGGGTTCTTTCTTCTCCAATACAATAGTCTGTAAGGTGATGACACCAGTTTCCGATTTATGATCCTTTTCTTTATAAGTATTATTCCTTTAATGAAGCCTAAAATCATTGCCAAGCTAACTTTCCTGTTTCATGTCATCAAGCCAAATGTTTTTGCTCATTTTTTTATTTGTTTGTTTTGGTTTATGTACCAGGGATTTAATCCAGAAATGCTTAACCACTGATCCATGTCTCCAGCCCTTTTTTTATTTTTTATTTTGAACTTAGGGTCTCACTAAGTTGCTGAGCTTGGCTTTGAATTGCAATTCTCCTGTTCAGATTACAGGCATGAGTCACCTACCCAGCTCTAGCCAAGCTCTTGACACTTCCTAAAGCTGAGTCTTGCTCTCCATGTCACATGCCCTTCTTTGCAGTCTCTCTACCTCAATAGCACTGTCTGTTTCCTGATTCCTCATGTGCTCAGGGTACACCTAGCAAGTGATTACTCTTCACGCCATTCGACCTGTTCAACTCCTGACTGTGGATGGCAGTGTGCATGGCCCTTTGGGGACCTCACACCTTCACAGGATGATCATCGCTCTTGCATTAAAGAATGTCACCCATTTCTCTGTGGTTCTGTGTCTTCAGACTACACGATGACTTAGATCTTACCAAGGTTGACACTTGCTTCAAACAGAGGACTTAAGTTTTTAAAAGCATATATTTGGTAAGAGGGACTTATATTGTTCTTGTCTACATGGCTACAGATAGTATGTTCTGGAAAGGGAATGAGGAGAGAAATATAATCTACAGCCACTAGAATAATATTGTTTAAAACAAAGATTGGATTGGAAGATGAGAAGAGACCATGGTGCTGGTGCCTCAGAATGGGCAAAGGGTTGAGCATCACATAAGGATCCATTTGAGGATGTTCAACGTTGCTTCCTATGTTCAGATTTGACCCATTAACTTGAGTAAATCCTATCAGGTGCTTTATGCTTCTTTGAGATCCTGCCGGCCCCTCCCTCCGGACTTAACACTACATTGAACGTAGAGAAGTCTGTTTAGTAAAGACAAACCCATTACAGATACCATTTGTCAGGCTAAGGTTCATGCTTTCTTTCGTGGCGTCATGCAGTGAGATTGATCATCTCAGAGTGCAGGTCTGTCACTGCCTTTTGGAGCAGTTTGTAAAGCTAGAATTGTTTCAAAATCACATCAGGAAATATTAGTTTCAGAAAAGAGGCAGGAAAAGTCTCCGTAAGATACCAAGACTGAAGGATGCCGGGTGAGCTTCTGTTTTTTCACGGTGTAGAAGGTTTCGCTGTAATTTGAGGATACGAAATCCCTAAAAAGGAGGGCAGAGGGGAAGTGAGAATAATTCCTTCTAAAACTCTAAGAGACAGAACCAGTCACATCATGCAGGAGCCTCCAAACACTTTCAAATATCAGCAAAGCAAATAGAAATGAAATTTCAAACCCAGTCGTATTGATTACTGCGTGTAACTCAGGGATTTTTGTCAAAATTCATGAAGTATCAAGAGCTGACTAAATGTTACCTTATAAAGGGCACAATTTAAATGTAAAACATTGGCATGGTGAGAAGTCTGGGCTTTAATATCAGGTCAGATAACAAAATGTAAAATTTGTGAATACTACCAAGCATTTCAAAAAGAAATAGTATCTTAGAAAATATGAAAGAATACTGCCCAACTTATTCATTTTTTTTTTTAGATCCTGGGGATTGAAACCAGAGGAACTTAACCATGAAGCCTCAACCCCAGCCCCTTCTCCTCCATGTTTTAAGAGACAGAGTTTCCTAAGTTGCCCAGGTTGACCTTGAATTTCCAATTTCCTTGACTCAGCCTCCCAAGTTGCTGGAATTACAGGCACGCACAGCAGCGCCAGGGTCCAACTCATTTTATATGCCCAATGTAATTTACTATCAACTTCAACATAGGTTCAACCACCACTAATACATGTGTGTTGAATACCACAGTATATTTTAAAATAGTGAAGAATGAGCAAATGTGTTATCCCAGGAATACAAGCATGGTTTAACACTTAAAATCAATCAGCGTAAATTGCATTATTGACATTTAAATAAATGCAAACAGAACACTTTGCAAACACAAACTTCTCAGGGAACTTCCTTTCTAATAAAGTACATCAATGGTCAATCTATAGATCATGTTATATTAATCACTTAATATCTACCATTTTCAACAATTGATAAATTCTTAGAAAAAAGAACTCAAATTACCACTATCAGAAATCAAATGGAGATTATCATTGAAGATATTATAGACATTAAAAACAGCAGGAAAATATTATGCTGAAAGTGCGGCAGCTTATATGAAACAGGTATTTCCATGAATGTTTTAGTGTACAACAGTCACAAAGTGAAGTAGAGAACCTGAATAATCTTCATCAATGGACAAGGGGATGCTAAATTTATGCAGAAATACAAAGCCCCTGCACCATGACCTTGGGTAAGCTATTGGGTTTTCCCGTATTTTTAATTGATGCACTATAATGTAAATTAGTGAGATTCAATGTTATATATGATAAACTATTTTAATGTACCTTTTTCATGTGGCTATTGCAGGAATCAAGAAATAACTGATAAAAGGTAAACAGAAATCACTCAATGAGCTCCCTTCATGCTGAAGCTGTCAAAATGTGCAGTCAGAAAATACTATCAATGTGCTGTGATATTAGGCTTGCATTCTCTTCACTTTTCACTTTTGTCTAAGGGAGGATTCAGGATGCAGGAATTTTCCTCTTTTTTTTTTTTTTGCTTTATTCTCAGTCTCAATTCTCTAATGGTGCCACCCTTCCATGGTACTTAACATGGGCTGGAGCTGTGGTTCAGCTGTTACGGTGCTTGCCTGGCATGCGCAAGTACGCGAGTTCAAACCCCAGCACCACGTACACAACCATGGTACTTAACTTTTGACAAGAGCCATGCTTTTGAACTTTGGGGCTTTGAGGGAGAGCTGTTATGTAAAGAAAGGGTTCACTGAAATGTAGGAAAATTAACCACCACTGTGAAGGGCTGAAGAAGAAGACATTCAGGGGTGACCGAGTTCCGTTAGATGTCTGGATGAAGCCAATCCTTCCTAGTTCTTAGCTCACTCTCTCATAAAATGTGGTTTGATATCTGTTTTCAGCAACTTAAAAATCAATTTAAAAACCATGTTACACAAAATTCTTTTGTTGCACTGATTCAAAAAGCACTAATGTATCGACCTTCTTCTTAAAGTGGCTATACGGAGCTCAAAGAACTTCAAGTACCCCAAAAAAGGTGTGGCAAGGGGTTTACAGTTGCAGAGGAAGAATTTGCATAATATGGAGGTAACAATGACTTAAAGAATTAACTTTACTGGCAGGTTTTAGAAAACCTGGGATACCATAGATGACTAAATCTGTAAGGTATTGAATTCTACTAGAACTTACCTTGATCTTAGAAGGTGAAGGATTAAGCTTTTCCTATTTAGTTTTAGTTCATACAACAATTCTTCTTCATATGCTTCCTGAAAAACAAGATCCGTGGTGTGACCTCCCACAAGCTTAGCAGGTGCCTGCTAGGTGTGTGGGGAGTGGGCTATGCTGTGTGGTGGGAGCAAGGTGGGCACCCATCTCCTGTTCCCAGCAATTTCTTCAGAGAGCAAATGATGGGCAAGCTTAAAAGAGGGGTAATATGATAAGGAAGATTTCAACCAAGTTGGTTTTTAATTAAAATGTTCAAAGAACATTTTTCTCTAGAAATAAAACTATATAATAAAATAAAATAAAGATTCCCCCTTCATCCCGGGATTCCCATATTACTGCATGTCCATACAGATTGCCTCCAAAACACACAGATCTTTTATTTATGCATTTTTTAACAGTTTTGACTATACTTTTTTATAGCTCCCATTTTCATTTAAGAAATCATGGCTATTTCCTGTTTTTACAAATGTTCTCTTACACAGTGTGTTTTATGACTGCAGAGCACACTATGAATGAAACTTCATTTTTTTTAACCTACCTCAATTAGCAGAAATTTGGTTTGGGATGTCCACTATAGTTAGAGTTGCATTGTAGACAGTGTGGGAAAAATAATGTAAGGCTTTTGATAAATACCAATAAAATATCCTGAAGGAAGGGGATACAAATATAGAACATCACCCAAAATTAACACTGGTCCACATTTGAATATTTCCAGCAGTAATATCTATTACTTCTTATTAATAATTCTTCATAATCTAAGGTTCACAGTTCCTGGACTATATTGTCCACATTTCTTTGAGCTCATTGTGCATTTATGTGACAGTTGTGATTTCCAATACAGTGATAATAATGAAATACAATAGTGCACTAGCTTAGCAAAGAAGAAAAACAGATAGCCATGGAACTGGGTGTGACAAGTGTCATCAAAGGATGCCATCATCTCCGGCATGGAATAAAGTCTGTGATGGCCCTGAGCTAGAAAGGAACTGGGGTCATTTGAGGAGCACAGAGGGAGATATTCAAGGTTGCTAGGAAATTGAATGCACTACAAGTGGGAGGGAGAGGTACAGGACAGAGCTCAAGGTCATCGGTGCAGGAAGGTAAAGGGCTGAGACTTTTCCTAAGCGCAGAGGAGCACGGAGTTTAAACAGAAACATGCAAAGAGAGGCATGGCATTTTAAACAATGAGTCTGAGAAATCAGTGCTGAGGACAAGGACGCCCCTTAAAGACTGCTGGAGGAATGGAAATGAGCAATATTTACATGCTGGACTCTGAGTTTCAGTGATTGTGTGACAGATGGGTAAACCAGAGGAGTTCAGAAAAAGCCCAGGGTTTAGGGTTGTTCAATGAGTTTGACTATGTCACTCCTTCAGGGGGATCTCAAGAGGAGCAGCTCTGACATGGGAGGTGCTTGGTGAGTTTTGTATTTGTGGAATGTGAGGTGCACACAGTTCAGGCTTTTTTGATTGAAAATTTAACAAAAAAATCAGAACTTCATAATAATAAAGACATAGAATTCACAGGTGGGCAGGCAAGAAACTATGTGTTCAACAAAGAAGAGTTGAGGCACATTTGAACACAGTGTGTTGTGCATGTGGGTGTGTGTACCAATGGGATGGTAGGGTCTTTTCATCATGTGTGTGAGTGTGTACCAATGGGATGGTAGGGCCTTTTCATCACTTGAATGTGAAATTTTATTAGTTAACAAGAAATCAATGTAATATCTGGTATTCACCATGTCACTAATATAATTTTTAATGAGTTTATTTTTATTTTAGCATTTTTCAGATTTATAGAAGACTTGGAAGGATAAAACTTTGTACTTAGATATACTCCACACTCAGGCTACCCTACTGTTCACATCTCATATCACAAACATCTATGGTATTTCTGTCACAACTAATAAATCAAGATTGATAAATTAGTATTAATTTGAATCCCTACTCATTCATATTTCTTTGGTTTTCACATGATGTCCTTTTGCTCTTCCAGAATTCCATCCCAGATACCACCCTGTGTTTATTTGTTGTGTCTTCTGAGCCTCCACAACCCTGGGACTGCTTCTCAGATTTTCCTTGTTTTTGACGATGGACATTTTGATGTTTTTAGATGTTTTCTATGTTTTGTCTTATGGTTAGACGGCAGTTATGGATTTTAAGGTGCCATTCTGTTACATCAAGAGTCTTTTTTATCAAGAGGACTTTGCACTGGTGATGCCGACTTTAATCACCCAGACAAGGTGGTATTCACCAGCTCTCTCCTTTATAAAATTATTCCATTCTCTCCCTCCACACTGTACCATTTGGAAAGAAAAAATAATGAGCAGTCCATATCTATAGGTTGGGGATTTATACTCCACCTCCTAGAGAGGGAAATGTGCATGTGAATTATTTAATTTCTCCGGATGAGAGATGTTTCTATTTTCCCACACTGATTTATTTATATCAGTAAGGGCTCATGGATCTTAATCTATCCTTCATGTTACATTACAAGACTATATTATTTATTTATTCAAATCATCCCAGCTTTGGCCCTTGGGAACTCTTTAAGTGAATTCCTGAGTTCTTTTGTCATGCCCCTATTAATTTGAGCTTGGAGTTTTAAATTTTGGGGGAGGAATTTTTGCTCATTTGTTTGGGCACTTTTTAGAATGCTCCAGGCTCATCTTGTATATTTCCTACCCTCACCTAGTCTATATATTCATAATGGAAATTTTCATATTAATCTTAACTAAGGCTTAAGACCATAGCTGCTATGAGAGCCCACTGCGACAGAAGACTGGTTTGGCACCCTTGGCTGGGTACAAACCTTTAACCAGTACAAATGGTGGAAAGTTGAGAAAAGAGTTAGAAGTCAAGAGAAAAAGGAATTGGAAAGAAAATTATTTGAGAAAAATAGTTAGACATCATTTCCAAATAAGGTTGCAGGGAGTTTTCTGATTTCGTTTTTAATTTTTTTTTGACTCAAGCCATGAGAAAGAGGTATCATTGGAACCCTTTGATAAGTTGATACATAGCTTACTTTTGGCTCAGAAATCTAACAAGTGAGAGCCTGTAAACAAGGCTGCTGAAATGGTAGGGGGGAAGTCATTGCTTTGGGATAGTGTTGGGGCAACATGACTGTCACTATTTTCCATGAGCCAAAATGAAAACCTAAAATGCAAAATGCAAGTACTTAATGATACACATCTGAGAACATTGATCTAAAAACTTTTATAACAGTGGGAATTGTGAATTTTGCTCCCTCTTACATATATTATCTATTTTCCATAATACATATTCATTACTTTTGAGAATTAGATTTTAAATATTTTAAAAATTAAGACCTGCATGAATACCCTTTTAAGTGGCAAATAAACCTGCATTCTAAATCTCTGGGAGAACAAAACGAATGTTCAAGATGACATTCCAGGGGCACTGGCTCAGAACAAATGAGAACCAGCTTGCAGAGCTAGGGCTGGAACACCTTGTTAAATGGAAAATACAGAATGGAGCCCCAGGCCCGAGTTTTCTTCCTGCTCTTTTCCTAACACTTTGAGGGGTTGTCTGCCCCTGAGCACAGGCTGTGAGTGGAATGCAAGACCTCCCAAGAGCTGAGACTCCTCTCTTTCTCTATGTTCCTGGTTTGGGCCAGAGGGAGCTTTCCTTGTGCTTGTGAAAGTCATACACTGTATTTGTTAAAGAAACTCATACCGGTATGTCATGGTCATGGGGGTATTCAATGTCTCGCTTCTTCATCAGAGGAAGTCTTTTCACATGGATCACCTGTTGACCTTCTACTCCAAGGATCATTTCTTCTGAAAAGAAACATGGGGGGTGGTGTGGAAATCCACCCAGTATTAATGTACATCCACATAGTAAGTGGACATGTATCTCCCTCACTTCACAGGCAAGGGAAGTGAAATGGATATTTACAAATTAGGAAAAAGTAAGCAAAATTGGAAAAGGGGTAATGACATGAGTGTCTTTGACTTCTCCCATAGTTTCATCGTGCTCTGACTTGCCTCCCTCATCGTGTGAGCATCCTCAGGCCTGTCTCTGGGTTCTGCCTTCCATCAAAGCCTGGAGTGGAAGGGACTGGTTCAGTGTAAATTACCAAATTTTGTTTTTTGGGAACATTTACATTTGAAGTCTTAACTCCCTTAGTTAAGTATAAGGCTTTTAATCACTACTTTAGGTAACCCTGTGTCAGGGATAAACATAAACTTCAACTGAGGTCCTGCCACGTTGGTAGTCATCTGTGAGGTAGTCCAGGACCTTACAGAGCAATAAAGAGGAGAGGGCATGGGTGTTTAGAGCATGCTTTCAGGTGAATCAAGTTTTACCAGTTTAATATCTGGGTGAGCATGAGCAACCCATCTAATCTGTCTGATGTGTAAACACTACTCTCATTTCCCTTATTTGTAGAGCGGAGATGATAGACATTCGAATGTGCAATGTGGCTAATGGCTAGCACAAGGCCTGTTTTACTGGACGTATTTGGTGATGTCCACTATGGGTCAGAGTGTTTGAGAGTGATACAGAATTTCACAGAATCATCAAATCTCACGATTATCCATAACCCAGTCCAAGCCCTACACTATGTTCTCAGAGAAGTCACCTACACATAGCTAATGTTTCTATCATTTACAATTTCAACTTTGTGGCTAAAGAGACCTTGCCTCACAGTATAATCAGAAAATCCTGATAAAAAGAGTAAGACATACCTTCAATCTGAGAAATGAGTAAAATCATCAAAAATATACATCTGGGAAACATTCTGAGTGCTTCTGGAGGAAGAGGGGCACCTATGCTTGACAAGAGCCGGGCCCTGCTCTTCGTCTTTGAGTCGAACGCAAGGATGCAGAGCCCAGCGGCCGGATATGCAGTTTTGATCGGGCACAAGGAAGTGCTTCTGAAGGAGTAGGTGCTTGAGGCTAAAACTTGGAGGTTGGACATCATGTTCTAATTAAAAACCACTGCAGTGGTGGTGGGGGTGGGCTTGGCCTTGATTCCTACTTCATGTCTAATACATGGTCTCAGATATATTAAAATTTCAAAAATGAAAAAAAATCAGGAATGTTTCAGAACAAATTATTGATGGATGTTTATATCTAGTTTGGATGAAGAAGGTGAGGTCCTGTTTATGTTGATGACAACAAGTTAAAACCATAAAGGGACATTTAATAAACAGGACAAAAACATTGAAATTTTATAGATGCTATAAATCATATAAAAGGCAATAACTCCAGAAGTGTATGCAACATATATAACAAAAGGTGTGAATTTCCTTTCATTTAGTGCTTTTTCAAATTAGTACAAAAAAAGAAGACACTAGCAGAAAAATGTGCAAAGGACTGGGGTGAACCCAGCTGTAATGTCTGTGTCCTCTTGTGGTGTTAAAAGAGACATTCCACTGCCAATGCAGTCCCCTGGTCTCCATTTGGAATTCTGTCGCTCCTGGAACTCTCATCATCTCTCCAGTGTTCCCCCTAACTGAAGTACTGTAGGTCAACAGCAAGCGTCCTTCTGCTATTTAAACAAGTTTGAGACTCTCTCTTTGGAAAAAATCCTACCCTCTATCTGTATGACCCTGTGATCTTATTACAGTCATCTGGACTTCTTGAGCAATTTTCTTACTTCCAACTCATGCTGACACATTTCAGCATGACATCTTCCTTTATTATTCTTCTGAAAGAGTGGCTTAAAGTCACCAATGGTTCCAACATTTCTATATCCATTTGGATATTTTGCTTCCTCGTCTTTCTTGCCCTCGTTCTATCCCTTTAAATATTCTACTTAGCTCCTTTGACACAACAGTCTTAACATTTTCCTAGCTTTTTGGCAACTTCTAAACATAACCAGGTCTACTCAGCCTTTAAATTTTGGAGTTCTTCCAGGTAATATCCTACACCCTCTTTACCTGTAATTATTCCCAAAGCACGTTGTCTTCAGGTGTGGTTTAATCATCTCCATGCTACTCCTCAGATTTTGTTTCTAGCCATCTAAGCAGCGGACCTTGAGAGCTAACTTTCTATTCAACCTTTTCACGGGGTGGGGGTGGGGGTTCTCAAAGCTCCACAAGCTCAACATGTGCAGAGCTTGAAGTACTTGTCCCTGAACTTGATCTCAGTCTCGTCTAGTGATGCCACCATCCATTGAGCATGGCAGCTCTGAAAGTCAGAACCATCTTTGCAGCTCCCATGATCAATCCATCACTAAGAATGTTTATTTACCTACAAAAACTACCCCATCTGATTTTACCTTTTCTGACTCTTTTCTAGTGTAAGTGACCATGGTCTCTGCCCAAACTCTAGCAAGTGAGATCTTTTCAAAAATGTCAACTTGATTATGTCAGGTACCTATTAGAAAATGTTTCAATGGTTTTCGTTCATGCTACCAGAAGGACTCACTACGCTTTAAAGCCCCCAAAGCTACATTGTCTGAAACGTACTAGTGTTGTGCATTCAGGTAAGTTATGAAACATTTCTGTCCATCTGTTCTCCCATTTATAAAACGGGTATGATATTTATCTCACAGGGGTTATGTGAGAAATAAATTAATCTGTGCAACAAGCAATCTTCTATTTCCTGGTTCATTTACTCTTCACTCTTTTGGTTGACTATTTTACACTCTTTCTTTTCTCCTCAGATCTCTGAATCTTCTCTTCCTTAACTCTCATCTGGAGGCCTTGCTTTTCACTAAGAAACAAGTCATGGAAGAGCTGTCCCTTTCTCCATCACCACCTCTACCCTGCCATCAACCGCTGTGTCCCAACAGCCTCCGACCACCAAGATATTCAGCTCTATGCCTTTCTGTCCCTCGAAAGCATCACTTCAATCATTATTCCCTTGCTCAACTGTGTCATCTCAAATAATATATGCATACATAAATGTGATTTTATTTTACCTTTCAAAAATATTTCTTCTTTTTATGTTACTCTACACTTTACGCAGCTACTATCTATTCTTGGCTTCTTTGAACATTAGAATTTCTAGAAGGGTGAGACCACAGTTGGTCTTCAGACCCTATCAGACTTTATTTAACAAAGCAAGTCTTAAATCGATGTTATCAGCAATGTGGACCTTGCAGAATTCAGTGGTCAGTTTTCTCCTCATACATTTTACTTGTTAGCAGAATTTGATAGAACTGACATTTTTATTTTTTGTTTGTTTGCTTGTGTTTGAGAGACTGGGGATTGAACCCAGGCCTTTGTATATCCCAGGCAAGTGCTCTGCCTCTGAGCTGCATACCCAGCCCTTACATTTTATTCTATTTAATTTTCGATCTTGATGATTTTCCAAAGCTGGCCTTAAATTTGTGATCTTCCTGCCTCCGCCTCCCATTTAGCTGAGACTACAGGTCAACACCCCTGCTCCCAGCCCATTTCAGGTTTTTTTGGAAAGACCTGAGCTCCTCCTAGGCTGTGCATCTCATCCTTGCTTATTTTCTGCTGCTTCTTTCTTTCCTTCTCATGGAAGCGTCCGCTCCAGATTCCCAGGGCTCAAGTCTCAAGACTTTTCTCTTCTCTCTCTGTAGTCACTGATGATGTGATTCTCTTCCAGTCTTTTGGCTTTAGATATCATCTATGAAATGATGACTTCCAAATTCTTCATTTAACCTGATCTCTGAATTTCAAACTCAGAACCTCTTCAAATGAGTATCTAATAGATATCACAAATCTAAGTATAAAGCCCAGGTCCTGCTTTTGTTCTCCAAACCTGGTATGTTCACAGACTTTCCTATCTTGGATATTGCAACTCCATATTTGGTTACTCAGGTGACATACTTGATTCTTTCCTCACCTGACAGCTGGCATCCTGTCCATCAGCAAATCCAGTTGAAATGACATCAAGGTTCTGACCACCTGTTACACTTACTTCTACTGTGCTGAACCAAGACATCTTCATCTCTACCCTAGCTTATTGAAACAGCCTCTTAAGTCACTGTTTCGTTCTTGGTCCCTTGCCATGTGTTATCTGTGTATCTTCCAGAGTGGTCTCATTAGCATACATCACAGTATGTGACCCTTCTGTCCTATCCCTTTCAAGGCTTCTCACCTTAGAGAGTTAGCCCACATCCTCCGATAGCCTCCAGGAGCTACATGTTTTATCTTAATGTTCTCTAGCATCTCATCTTAAGATGAGCCAGTGTCCACGGAGCAAGCCAGGGACATTCTGCTTCAAGGGTCTTTGCTTGTTGTACCTTCTGCTGGGGATGCTTCTCCTCTAAGATAGACACCTGTCTGGTTCCTCCCTCCTTTCAGGTCTCTACTCAAATAGCATCACATAACAGGTATTCTGCAAGCACATCCTGCAAAGGAGACCTTTCCGCATCCATTCTGGCCCTGCTGAGCACTTTGTGGCTTCCCATTAGTCACCATGTGACAGGCTGTACGTTTACTTGTTTATTTCTGAAATGCCTGACTCCCCTCCTTAAAATAGAAACTTTGGGAGGACAAAGATTGTGTCTGATTTATCTACCACCATATCATCAGTCCCTGGAACAACAAGTTGTCCTTAGATTCTTATTTGGTGAACATAATATATTTTCAAACTTGGAAAGATATCTGATGCAGAGAAAGCAATTAATAAAAGTAAACTATAATTATTTTAATTATGAGGAAATTACACAATAAAGTAGATCAAAATATCCACTCAGAGCCTTTTCACCTGGGTTCAATTCCCAGCACTTACCCTTCTTGCCTATATATTTTAGATAATATCTAATTTTTTCTGCAGCTGTTTTTTTAAATTTTCCAAAATAGAAAAGCAATTGTATCCAATTTGTAGCAGTTATAAAGAATAAATGACGCAATTTATGTAAATCACTTAAAAACAACACCTTCTGCATATAAAAAGCTGGATAAGTATCAATTATTTTAAAGAGCTATTTAAATATGGGTCTTTAGTGTTCCTGCTTTCACTGTTCCATCTTCGTCTGCTATCTTTTTTCTCTCTCTCAGCTCCAGACTCTCTGGTTTCTCTCTTTACTTCGACATGCAACTCTTTCTCCCATCAAAGGGAGACTAGAGGGGCTGGAGTGGTGGCTGGGCGGTTATGGCGCATGCCCAGCATGTGCAAATACCTGAGTTCAAACCCCAGCACCTCGAAGACAACGGAGTCTCAGGAGTCTCAGAGCAATGAAAGCCAAATGAAAAACTAAAATAAAATTGATTCTCTCTTTCTCTTTCTTTCACTGTCCCTCTCTTAAAAAAAAAAAAAAGGAGTCTAGATATATTTGTCTTTCTACCTGTAGCCTTTTTCTCTCTTCCTTGAGGCCAAATTAACGGTCCATCATTCAGTTTTCAGTTTTCAGGTCATTGAAACTGAACTTTCTCAAGCAAGTTCCCTAACCTCAAATGTGTGGCCATATGTCTTTGTGAAATAAAATTCTTTTTCTTCTGAAAGCAGGTTGGTTTATAAACCACCAATTTGTCCAATTATTTAAGCATTTGTCTGCTCTAGAAGCCAAAGCTCCAGGAAGCACTTGTGTTTGCTGGCTCCACTACCAGGAACCTGTCAGTGTCTTGCATATTGACATGGCTCTTGGTATGAATTTGTGAAAAGGGTTACTAAGCTAAATCGCAATGTGATTATTATCTGAGTATATCCTCACACATTTCCTGCCAAACCCTCCCCAGAAGTTTAGAATCAACCAATGAAACCACTTTAATCCAAATGATCATTTCTACCAGTAAAATTTTTGGCACACTTTCAGGTCAATGAAGAGGCAGTTGAAGTCCGATGGACCTACCCAGTGCATTGACCCTTCCCCGAGAAACCTTCATGGAAATGATCAACTTCATTTACAGTGATAGTTGAACATTTTAAGTTGGCTGATGGTATATACATTGAGTTCTCCTTTACTACAGTCAAATTATGGACAACAGAATAAATCAGTTTTTAGAATATCAACCATGGAATCTCAATTTTTCATAGTGTCACGTTAAATGATGTGGCTTTCAGCCATTGGTCTGACATCATTGAGCAAGTTTTGATTAAGCTAACTTTTTAGTGTATCAGAATTTGAAGAAACTCACAAAAATTTTTGGAATTTATATGAGCCATCCAATTAAGTGAGAATCAGAAAAAAGTTCCTCCTTGCTCTGTGTTCTTTTAAATTATGTATCAGGACATCTCTTTTTTGAATGAAAGAGAAAACTATTCTTTCTCACTATTGCTGCATAATTAATCTTTCAGATCTGAAGACCATTATCCTTCAATTCTAAACTCTACTAGGTCATTGGCATGGGATAGTGAGAAAAGATTTTATAACTAGTCTAAAAATTTATTCTCACTCTCAGGTCACTGCTCTCTGTATTTAAATTAATGGGATCACTAAAGTCTACAAAGCTTTTCTATAAAACAATGAACCCTGAAAGATATTTCCATATCGAAGGAACTCACAATATCTAAAAGTCAGACAAAAGCAGATTTTTAGAGAAAACTAAGCAAGTATGAGGGTGTTTTGTTCCCTTCTCATTTCCTTGCCTCAAGTTAGAGAAGTTACCTCTCCCAGAAGGTGCTCCAAAGGAATTCTGTGATGCTTTCCACGAGGCACCTGGGACTGCAGACTGTTGCTGATTCTCACTGCCCCTGCTTTGAACCCTTTACCAAATCATCAACAGCAGCACTTGTCTGAGCGGATCCCAGCTTTGCCCAGAGTCTGCCCTTTCTTCTTTGCTTTCTCAACCCCGACACCTCTTCATTTCAGCTTCTTAAGCTTCTTTCTCTCTCTTTTCTCCATCCCCACGACCTCTCTCCTAGCTGACAACTTGAAGAGCAAGCTCCTGCCACCTGCATAATAAGCCAAAGGTTGGGTTCACAGTGGTGGAGGCCAGGAAGAGTAACAGAGGTTGAGATATATTCTAACGGAAGCAACGCACTTTACAGACCCAAAATGCAAATACCTTATTCAAATCCTAACAGCAATGCTGAGGTCTTCCCATAAGAATATTGGGATAAAAGTCAAGAAAACAATTTTATTTATAATAGCTACCAAAAAAAAGTACTTGGGAATAAATTTATCCAAAGATGACAAAGAGTTTTGCAATTAAAGCTATAGACATTGTTGAAAGAAATTAAAAGAATGTTTATTAAAAAAAACCTGAAAATATCTCCCATATTCATGATGGAAGAATCAATAATGTTAAAAAGTCCATATCACCTACAGATTCAGTAGAATCCCTAGCAAAACACCAATGATACTCTTTTGTTTATTTATTTATTTTGGTACTGGAGATTGAACCCAAGAAGGCTTAACCACCAAGCCACATTCCCAGCTGTTTATATTTTTTATTTTTTTTTTATTTTAACACAGGGTCTTGCTAAGTTTCTTAGGGATGGCTTTGAATTTGTGATCAAACGCCTCAGACTCCAGAGCTGCTGGGATTACAGGCGTGTAGCACCATGCCTGGCTCCAGTGCCATTCTTCAAAGAACTAAATATGGAAATAGAAATGAATAGCCAAAGAAATCTTAAGCAAAAAGAATAAAGCAGGGGGGCATTGCATACTTGACTTCAAAATATACTAGAAAGTTGCAGCAATCATAACAGCGTAGCATTAGCATAAAAACAGAGAGAGCAGTGGAGCAGAACAGAGAGCTTAGGTATGAACATTTGCACGCACAGCCGAGGGATCGTTGACTAAGGTGGCAGGAACACACACAGGACAAAGGGCAGTCTGTTCAATGAAAGACACGGGGACAATTTTGCATCCACACACAGAACGATGAAGCTAGACTTCTAGCTCTCACCATATAATAAAAAATCAACTCAAAATGGATTAAAGACATAAAAATGTAAGATCTGAAACTATGAAACTACTGGAAGAAAGCATAGGGGAAATACTCCAGGATGTTAGGATGGGCAAAATCTTTTTAGGTAAGACCCTAAAAGTACAGCAAACAAGAGCTTAAAAGCAGACAAGTGGGATTCTATCAATCTACAAAGCTTTGCAAGGCAAAGGGAATAACCTTCAGGATGAAGAGTGGGAGAAAATACTTGCAAATCGCTCATCTAACGTGGGGTTAAAAATTAGAATTTTATGTCTGACTTGGAAAGAAATGAAGTACTCCAAAGCCACATTAATTAAGTTCAACTTGTAACTCTCTTTATAGATCCAGAAGTCGATCTCAGCTTACTAATTAGGTTTTAAGTGCACTGAAAAGAACATCAGATTCCAAACCAGGAGCTCTGTGTTCTCTGTAAGTAATTCAGCTACCTTTGGCAAGCTGCTTTGTTCTCTGGGTCCCAATGCCTTGTTTATAAGTTGGGATTGTTGTACTGTTTTATGTCTAAAGTCCTTTTAAGGTCAAGATGTTTGCTTCTCAAGACGTTTTTATTTTTTTCATTTCTTAGACTTTATTATAAGCAGAAACTTTCATTTGAAAATAAAAGATAAAATATAATAATGGAAAATTGAGGGCTTTTTATGACTATCATATTTTCCAAATCACAAAATAAGAAATAAATTCAGTAATTAATGTGCATAGTAAATTTCATGTAACAAATGCAACAAGAAGCATAAAAACTCATTCTATCCTGGGGCGTGACAGACCCAGAGTGAACGGAGTGTATAATGTCACCCTTTAATTCTGCTAATCACATTCCTTAGCTCGGGACCTTGAACAAGTTACTATTTCTAGAGTTTTGGTTGCCTCGTTGTTAAGTAGGGATAACAGTGATTTCTAACACAGGATCACTATGTAAATTAAATAAGATAATTAATTAAAAAGTGCATATGTGTATATATATATATGTATATATATATATCAATTTCATCAAAGAGTTGACATTATTTCTGTTTTCAAGTTAATTCTGTTTCACTACAGTTTTGAGAAATACAAAGAGACTTCAGAGAGATCCAAACAGCTTAGACATTATATTCTGAAGGTCAAATGGTGATAGCATTTGAAACCCAGTTTGACCAGGCCCAAGGTGACAGCATTCTTGTTTTGGTAAGTCCCACATTCCTACAGGACTACATCACATCTGCCCCTCACTCCTCTACCTCCCCGCTACTCCCCAGTATCTATACCAGCTGGTGAACTTGTTCAGATTTACTGAAAAAATTAGAGATGATCAGAAAAGGGATTCCTGAAGTGCCCACCACCTTCTGTCTGTGCCAGGTCTGCTGCCAGCTTCAGTTACTGTGGCTGATGGGCCATGCTCTTTGTGAGCACCAGCATCTCCACCAGAACATGAGCCCTAGGCTCTCTCCTACACTAAAGGACAACACCAGAGCAGTTGGGATCCCGCCTTCATCTTCCCTTCCCCTCTGGCCTAGAGAATGTCCACAGGCAAAGAAGCAAGGTCTAATTTCCTTCATCTACAAACACATTCTAGTAACTCTGATCCCTGATCACTCCAGTAGTTCTGATCCCTCTCCAGCAACCTCAGCTTTTTTCAGAACACTGTCCAAGGGTCATCACTAATGATCCTCCCCATTCTCCTCGTTCCCTCTTTAAGGCCTCCATCAGGCTATTGTCCTCTACTAAAACTCTTCATTGAGACTGCCAGTGACCTCTTTATTTAAATCCCGATAGACAGTCCTCAGCAGTCGCAACTTTCCTAGATCTCTCAGTCACTGTGTCACTGAGGGACTCTTTTTCTTGACTTTGAGCCCAGGTTGTCTCCCTCATTAGCTCCTTCTCAGCTTTCCCCCACTCAATTCCCCTCATCCTGCAGAGCTCGGAACACTGGAGAGCCCTGGGGCTCACTCCTTTCAGTTGCACTGTCTTGTGTCTACACTGATTCCTTTGGAGAATCTCAACAAATGGATTGCCTTAAAAACTATTCCTGTGGGCTAGAGTGGTGTCTCAAAGGTTGGTTTGCCTGTATTCGAATATGATGTAGAAGTTTTATCTGTCACTGAGTACTATATCTCCAACGTCCAGAATAGTCCCTCGCATAGGGAAGACTGAGTAAATACTTTTAGTGTAAGTTATTCATTGAATAAATATTCTTCTTTAGTTTGTGTTTTATTTTTCAAGAACATGAGTGTCATAAATGAGTTTCCAAGACTCTAGACTCCTCTGTATTTCTGCAGAGAATTTCCTAGTAGCATGGAGGGCCAAATATAAGATTTAAAGTACCATGTCCAGCTGCAATTTGCAGAATATTTTATAACCATCCACTAAAAGGGAGTAAGGACCTTACTATTAGTCGACTGATATTTTGGTGATTGGCTCCCTCAGTTCTTGGTTCTCTTGTGCCTTACAGTGTCACACCTGTGTGAGTTCTCCTAAATAACTCTCTCCTTTCATCTTCCTACAGTTTCAGCCAAAACAACTTTTCAAAGCTGACTGAACAGCTGACTGAACTCCGAGATCATTTGTTATTCTACTGTGACTTCATGATAGTCTTCACTCCATGCCCCCGCTCCCCTTCAATTTGACAATATGACCAATTCCTCTCTAGAGCAAAGGGCTGCACTCATCTGGCCCCACATTCCTCATGACACCTGTCTTACTCTTCCCCGACTCCTAGCACTTAGCCTGCCTCGGCCTGCAGTCTCTAGATTGCATGTGGAAAGAGGCTTGGAGCAAGTTCTGCCTCGTTAGTGTAGACTAGTTGTGGTCAGGTCTGAGGTGTTGAGTAAGCTTATCTGTTGGTTTGGATCTTAAAATAATGCATACAAAGTTACATGCCCTCTGCCTATGACTGCTTCAAAGCATTTGCAAAGTATTAGTGAAATTAGGAATTATTAGTAAAATTTTCATCTTATCTTGGCAAATATATGCAAACTCTTGGAAGACAGAAACTATGGCTCACATCCACATGTCCCTTGCAGAGTCTGATACCACCAAAACAAGCAAGCTATGAGACTCAATAAACAGAAGTTTAATAATTTGATTATTTTAAGTTTATTGCCACTTGTTATTACTGTGACTGCCAAAACAATCACTACAACCTTTATTTTTCCAGTAAAATATGGACCAATTTTGGTCTCTGTAGAGTAAGCCCAAGTCTGCTTAAAAGCCTCCCCCAACTTTTCTGGTGGTCCATCAAATACTGGGAGCCAATATCCTATTGCATTGGTATTAACTTGGAAATCCATCATGCTTTTGTTTTGAAAATACAAATTAAGCATTGGCATTTCTATGACCTACCCATTCAAACTCAGCAGATTGCTTTCACCCACAGCCGTACCTTCCGGCACAGTTAGATCTCTGTGTACCCGGAGTAGTAGCACTCCACTGATCAGGGGTCAGAGGCTGAGTGTGGCCCTCAACCCTGTGCCAAGAACTTCCCACTGTCAAGGTTGTCACCTTGTAAGAGAAAGTTCTGGAGAGCACTTTGGCACCCAGAGATTCCTTAGATCAGAATGCACACATTTGATTCAGGTTTGAATTAACCCTCCCAGGCAGAGATGAAATAAAACTGATATTCTGAGCTTCTCCTCTGTAAGGAACTTGCTCATTCAGTTTCAGCATTAATTGTTAGCTATTATTTAGACATTTTGCAATGTAAACCCTGAGACTCAAGAGAGAAATTCAAAGACAATCAGCAAATCATGGTGCTTTGTGCAAGCTCAGGTCTCTTAGACATTAAGCTTATAAGGTTTCTGCTCTCCCATTCTGCCTCTCAGTGCTAAGTACCTCAGAAAATTCCCTTATCAGAGATCATCTGGAAAAATTATTTTTGTCTCTCAAGATAGCCAACAGTAGTCAATAACTGAAGCCAAGGCATGCATCTCCTTCCAAGTTCCAATTCCAGGTATAAATCATGCACAGATGAGGGAACATTTGGAGTCTCTGCCTTCCATTGCACTCTGTTGGTGGTAGACCTGCTGCCTGCTCAGGTCGGCTGTCGTCCTCAGATGGAAATACAAGAATTTATAAATTTCCCTGCATTAAGGCTTCTTCCTTCAAGAATCATTTTCATTTATCCCTAGTGGCTAAGGAGAATTCCCAAGCAAACTACTTGCTCTATCCCTGTAGGGCTTTGATTATCTTTGTTCTCTTTTATTTCTTATATTCTGCTTGTTATTATGGTTTAAGACCTTCCAACAATTGCTTTCACTGGTTTCCTTAACCACTTCACCTGAAGCATACCTAATTGCAGCACTTGTAAATATTTGTATAGCAGAAAACAAAAATTAGCTATTAATGGAATAATGAGACTTATCCACACAAGTCTGAAGTCTCTAACAAAATATTACTATGAATTGAAAGGAAATTGCTTAAAAACAATTTAGATGAAGGCAACCCTCATTTAAAATTCTGACAGGTTCCTGGATCTGGGTGCTCCATGGAGATGTATGTAACAATGGAACAGTTGAAGTGGGTTTGGGGGAGAGGAAGGCAGTACCAAGAGATGGGGCCTCCAAGAAGCGGAGAGGCCAGTTTGCCAGAATAAAAAAGTTTCCCAAAGGCAGAAGCTAACAAAGGTTTTGATCACCAAAATAATGTTGTTAGAGCTGTTTTTGGAATAAAGATCCATAGAGTGATGGATTGGAGTGGGAAAGGTGGAAAATGGTTTCGAAGGTGCCAGAGCTTCTGATGAGAAAGATAATGTGAAATTGATTTAGTTTTTATGCACATTATATCCTTCTTTCTATCCTTCGTTCTCCGGTATTTCATTCTTGGGCACCTTTCTTATCATTGAAAGGGTATACCAACTGGAGTTAGTATGGGATAGTAAATGTGATGATTTTAAGCCTGTTTAGATTTTTTTGTTCTGTGATTTTGAAGATTGCTGTATGATTTTCTACAAAGTTAAGAAGTAACATGGGATCCACTGCATTTCTTAAAGCAGGGTCCATGGCCAGAGCCATTTTTTTAAAGTTTTATTGGAACATGGTCATGTCCACGCATTTCTCACAACAGGGAGGCGTTAAGCCATCCCCTGACCGAACACCTCCCAGAAGGCCCCACCAAACACTGCCACATTGAGGAACTAAGATTCCAACATAGGAACCTTTGGGGGACACATGAAAACCATAGAAGTCTGCCTAACCCTACCAATTCTTAATTTTCCATTGTCTTCTTAAAATAATGTCACATCAACTTACTTGTTGAATCCTTCCAATGGCTTTTCATCAAGCTGAAGACAAATCTCAAGCATCTCACCCTGACTCATGGGCCCTGCTCATCTGATCCCAGTTTACTTTCCTGCCTTAGCCTTCTACAAAGAATCACGCATGCTGGATTGCTGCTGTTCCTGGTGCCTGGCATATTGTCACTGTATTCCCCAAACGGATGAAAGTTAGCCATGCTGAGGGAGAACGATAAGATTGCAGTTCAGGGCTGGGGCCCTGCATGTGCATCCTAACCCTTGGACAGAGACTATTTGCTTTCTAAACCTTGCTCTGGAGACAAGAGAGCATTTTGACTGTCAGGCAAGAACAGGATCTTATAGATCCCTGCATATCCCAACTCCAGATAGAGCAAGTTTACAAGATATTTTATACTAAGTGTGGATCACAGAAAATTTATCAAAATATCTGCTCTTAGTTGTTTCAAAGACAATGTTCTACCTGCACAAAAAATTTAATGCTAGGCGATTAAACTCCGAGGAAATAAATATCAGCCTTACATGGAGCACAATGAAATGCTTTCCTCCAGTTATCCCTTCCAAAGTGTACAGTTTCTATAATTACACACTTGCACCGGTACCTCACTGCTTTATCACATGGAAAACAGTAGAGAAAAGGAGGATTCATTTTCCCCAAAATATGTTTGTGTCTGGACATATTTATTGTCTCTAGAAGGTTCTTGTGTTATACTTTACTTAAGAGGAGCTGAAAGCAGAATTTGGAGAAGTGAGTAGAAGACCTCTCCCATAGGCAATGTAATGGAGCTCTGCATGCATGCCCACAGAGAAGGGTGTGTGCATGCATATGTACACACACACACACACACAGGCAAATAAAAGAGCAAGGGAGAGAAAAATGGCGCTATGGAAA
The DNA here is from genome assembly GCA_004027875.1 of Aplodontia rufa. Lineage (NCBI taxonomy): Eukaryota > Metazoa > Chordata > Mammalia > Rodentia > Aplodontiidae > Aplodontia > Aplodontia rufa. The sequence continues at coordinate 27,441 of PVKS010005005.1, forward strand.
AATCAAGAAAATCTAGACATCACAACCTCTTTTAGTGAAGTTTACTAATGTACACTTTTGTTGAATATCTACTGTATCTTACACACACAGCTCAAAAATAAATCTCTCAAATCCTCCAAAGATTGCAAAGCATAACTGCTTCTTCCTGTGCTTGCAAACTCTGCATCATACTCTGCGTGGTGGGCTTGGTGTTGGTGGTGATTTCACAGAGAGCAAACTGATTTCATTTCCAATTTCTCAGAGGTACGAAGTGGCAGCCTAATGATTCCATCTCAAGTCTATCTCCTCCAAAACCTTTTCAGAACAGTGCTTTTCAGAACACCACATTGCCTCTTCCAAAAGTATACGACTTATTTTTTTGTAAATCCCAAGCATCTTTCTCCTGCCAAGACTGATGATTCAAAGCAGTTAGAAATTTCATTTGAGTAGTAGGAAAAACAGAAAGGTAAATGGAAACATACACTTCTAAAGAAACATGAACCTCATCAGTATGAGGGATCAATATGTGTCCCAGACATGCCTTTTTCTAAAATTAGCCCCAAATCCAATAAGGTTGTTAGATATTGAAGGGTTTTTTCTACTTCTAAAATGTTCTATTCCTAATAAAGAAATCTGACCTCAACCCCATGTGTTGGGAAAAAGCACTTTAAAAGAAGAAAATTACTGAAAGAGCATTTTTAAGTCAACCCAGTGTGGTTTTCTCCCTAATTTACAGACAAATCTATTTCTATGAAGCTTATTTTAATTTCCCAAATAGTTGTGAAACAAAAACAAAGCAATGTTTTTATTTTTGAGGGCATGGAGGGATAAAAATAATGGCTGCATTTTGCTTCTTTATTTTTTGTGTGCACACATGCAGGTCTATAGTTGGACACATTTTATACTAAAGAGAGTCAATTGACTAGGGAACTAGTTTATTTCAAGGACTTTATCAGAAGTACTTGAGTCTACTCTTTCTGGCTAATATTAATTTTAGTGTTGCTAGTACACTTCTGTGGAATGCTGAAAAAACATTTTAGTATTTCTGAAGATTTATAGTTTTCTGAATAAAATTTGCACATATTCCATACCCTGTCCAAAGAGAAAGTCTTGGAACATTCATTGGCAATAGAAGGGTAGTGCCAAGAATCCAGGGGACTGTACCTAACTGGAGGTACAACTCCCAGGACCTGGGAGACTTATTGAGCTCTTCAAAGCTGGATGCTCTGGGTGTTTCTGGCCTTCAGAGTGTAATTCGTATTACAGAATGTTGGGGTGAAGCTCCAAGCTCTTTTCCATCCTATCTCTGAGGAGCAAAGGGTGTTCCCCCTTCTTTTGGAAGAGGGAAAGGAAACACCAAGCCTTCTCCTGGACGCAAGCAGAGAAAACCTAAGTCTCCCTGTTCCTTGCCTAGGGAGGGCCTGGCCACTCACATATGTGATTTCTCCCTTCGGCTGTGACTGTGTCACCCCAGAGTAAGAGGTACAGCAAAAGCAGTAACATTATTATTTTGGAAATACTGATAATTAATCTCTCTCTCGTCCAAGACTGCTCTTATGCACAACTAGAATAAAAGTAATGCAACACTGGATCTAGGAAATCAGGTTTTTTTGTCTTGTGAAGTTGAGGAATGAAATTCACAGACACAAGGGTGAGAACAAAGTAATAGGATTTAGAAAGAAAGCAGAGCTCCCATAGAAGAGGGCCGCAGGAGAGGGACGCCAATGAGTGTCTGTCATCTAGCATATCTGATGGCCCAACACAGGGATTTTGAGGAGAGGAATGCTAGCATGGACCATTAAAGCTCTCTAAGCTCTGATTTTAACAAGCTACTCAGAAGTGCATGAGAGGACCTGTCTCACCTAGTAGTCTGAACGCATTTAGGGTAGGGGTCTGATTGTGGTCAGCCAATCCTGGGGTAGGGGCAAAGGCAACTCTGGAAGGGCTACGTTGGCTGCAGTGGCAGAGGAGAAGGAGGTATTCTAGGTCAGAAGAAAGCCTTGTGGTTAATGCTGGCAGGCAGAAGCGAGTCTCAGGATGGCTTTCAGACCCACTGTCTCCTTTCAGTTTGACATGATGTCCCCCTCCCCTCCCGTCCTTCTCCAAGGTCCTTATCCTACCTGCTTATGGGAGATCTATCTTCCTGCCTCAGTAGTAGTAATGAATATTCAAAACCCCAATACATTTTTCTTCCTTACTTCTTTCACATTTATGTTTTCTTGGACTAATGTGCCATTGTGAGTTATCTTAATTAAAAGAAATAACGAAGCAGCACAGGAGTAAAGTAGGTTGGTGTTTATGAGATGCTAAGTAGAATAAAGAGATGAAATAGAGATGGGAAGAGAAAGATGAGTGAGAAGTTAAACAGGAAGCACTGATATTTATATTTACTAGTTATGCACTGAGGGATTTTGATTAAGGGTTATATATAGGATAAATAAAGCTAATTTGAATGTGCAAGTGTTAAGTTCAATATTTGAGTGTATTAATTGGAGATATCATTATTCTTTTTAAATTAAATGTGTGAAACTGTTCCAAATCTTAGAATTAAA
>PVKS010005005.1:30071-88557 GCA_004027875.1 Aplodontia rufa
TTTAGAATACTATAAATATAATCTCCAAGGTAAACCAAAAGAATATTGCCAGAGACTATGCACAAAAGGAAGCAATAAGAAATTAAAACATTTCCCTACTAAAAATAAAAAAAATCAACATAAAGGAAGTTAATAAGGGAGAAATTTATGAACAAAATCTATCAGGCAAAACAAATTACAAAATGACAATAGTTAGTCTATTGCTTTAAGTCATTATTTTCTGTGTAAATTGAATAATTCCCTCAATCTGATGGATAAACAACAACAACAACAACAATAACAAATACCCAGGGCCCAACTACGTGCTTTCCACAGGAAACTTCCTCTATATAAGAACTAGCTTGAGAGTGGAAAAACAAGGAAAGATACATCAATAGAAATTGAAAGATAGCAAGTGTGGCTGTATGTATCACACAAAAAATAGATTCAAGTAAAAAATTCTTACAAAGACAATAGCAATCAAAGTGTGAACTCACCAAGATAATAAAACAATTATAAACACGTAGGAAGTAGAGCCACAAAATAAGTGAAACATTAATAGAATTATAGGGAGAAATGGATGGCTTGACAATAATAGCTAAAGATTTCTGCACCCTACTCTCCATAATAAAGAAACCAGCAGGAAATAGGACCTGAACATCACTCCAGACCAACTGGATTGAATATGCATGTACAAAAAACTTCACTCAATTTCAATAGTGTTTTTCCCAAGTGCACATAGAGCACTCTCCAGGACAAACAACATGCTGGCCACAAAAGAAATCTTAATGAAATTTCAGTTTTTAAAATACTGAAATCATACCCAAGAGTCTTTTCATGTCACAGTATAATGAAACTGGAAATAATAGCAGCCAGGTGCGATGGTGCACACCTGTAATCCCAGTGACCTAAGAGGCTAGCGAGTTCAAGGCCAGCCTTAGCCACTTAGTGAGGCCCTAAGCAATTTAGTAACAGCCTGTCTCAAAATAAAACACAAATAAATAAAAAGGGTTGTGGATGTGACTCAACAGTAAATTGCCCCCGGGTTAAATCTCCAGTACAAGCAAAAGAAAACAAAATGAATAAATAAATAAAAAACAATAGGGCTGGGTGGTAACTCAGCAGTGGAGCTCTTGCCTGGCCTGTGTGAGGACCCAGTTTGATCCCCAGCACAACATGTGCAACTAAGTGGAGGAAAAACAAAAATCAGATGAAAAAATAAAATTCTCTCTTTCTATCTTAAAAAAAATACAGCAATAGCGGAAGTTATATAGGAAAATCTGTCGTTGTAAGGTAATTAAAGAACACACTCTAAAACAACCAATACGAAGAAAACCATAATATGTATAGAGACAGATTCAAAGGAAAGCTCACACCTAAACTTACAGGATACCGGAAACTCAGTCCCAAGAGGGAAATTTATAGCTATAAATACATTAAGAAGGAAGAAAGAAGCCAAATCAACAACCTAAATGTGTACCTAAGTAACTATAAAAAGAAGAATAAACTAAGTTGGATGTTAGAAGAAGAGAGGGAGGAGTTGTGGGACCCTGGTCCCCTCCTCTTTTTTTTTTTTTAATAAGGAGTAAACAGTTTTGCTGTACCATGTGCTCCTGCCATGACGCTCTGCTACAGACCCAAAGCCATTGGGCCAATCGTTTATGCACTGGAACCCACCAAACTGGGCAAAATAAAATTTTCTATTTACAAGTGATCATTTCAGGGTTTTGCTGCTGTTGTTCACTTTTTCATGTGGTCTTAGTTGCTCCCACACTCCAATGTGTACGTGGTGCTAGGGTACACACCTGCACACCTGTGCATACCAGGCACGCACTGTAACCACTGAGCCTCGGCTCCAACCCCAACTGAATTGGTGGCCACGGAAAGCAGATCAGTGATCCCTGGGACCTGGGGTGAGGTAGAGGCTGAATGGGAAGACGCACAAAGTAACAGATAATGGAAGCATTCCTTACCTTGATTGTGAGAGGGGTACATTTTGTCAGAATTCATTAACCATGCCCTTTAAGTAAGTGCATTTGATTACGTGTAAATTTATAACTCAATAAAGTTTTTAAAAATATATATGTATGTACATATGTGTAATAATGTGTGTGTGCACATGCATGTGGAAACCTCTAGAGGGAGCTAGAAACTGGGAGAATGCTATCTTTGAGTCCAAAGGTCAGGGGATGAATGTAAGTATTTGTTCATCTAGTGGTCACCAAATGGCTTGTCACCCTGTCCTCAGGAAAAAATTCAGGGACAAGGAGGAAGAGAGAGGTCTTGTGCTGTTTACAGTGCTCCAATACGAAACGCTACCTGCTTAAAACTGGACTTTTACTGATCAGGACCAGTTTAACTGACCTGCCCATCTTTCTCTGACGGTACCTCCTCCTTTGCTTCCTGGCTGGAGGGTAAGTTCTTCATTTCTGACAGCAGGTGTCACAATTGCCTAATAAAAGAGAATCATGCCGCATGCTTTCATACAAAGGAGAAAGGCACCAACACCTCAAAATACGGCTGTAAGATACATTCTAGAGTTACTGGGCTGTGAGCATATCACATATCACTTCTGCTCATGGGCAGCAGCTGGGGAGCCACAGTGTTGTTTTAAGAGTTGTTGAAGGGAAAAGGGGACACTGCCTGCTTCAAAGTGTGTGTGTGTGTGTGTGTGTGTGTGTGTAAAACTACACCACGAACATCATCCCAATAGCTGTAAAACATGAAAGGGAGGTTCCATCAAAGCAGTATGATAACTAACATCTACATGTCCTGATATATGATAGCTAAGCCATATGATAACTAACATCTACATGTCCTGATGTATGAATACTAAGCCATATAACTAAGGTCTACATGTTCTGATATATGATAGCTAAGAAATATGATAACTAACATCTACATGTCCTGATGTATGATAATTAAGCCATATAACTAACGTCTACATGTTCTGATATATGATAGCTAAGCCATATGATAACTAACATCTACATGTTCTGATATATGATAGCTAAGCCATATGATAACTAAGGTTCTCAGACAGTCTCACACCTCTGCCATTTCTACCTGACTTGCCAACATCCCTGTGCCCAGTTCTTCCTTCCTCCAACAGAGGTTCCCTCTGGGTGGTGCCAATGCCCCTGTTGGTGGATGCTTGTGAGGCAGCAGGGCCTGAAGGGGTGGCTGGTGTTGGCACTGAGCTACTTCCTACGGACAAGATGGCATGTTCCCTTCAACCTGCACTTTGGGCATTGCTAAGAGGGAAAGAAAAATCTCTGTATCTCCTTCTCTCTCTCTCTCTCTCTCTCCTCAGTCCCTACTGGCCTGGTACTTGTCCCAAAGCAGGAACTCAATTAATTCAGGGAATACAAACCAACTGCCAACCTGTGGATGATGATCAATATCCACCAGGTTAGGAGAACCTTCTCTTGCCAGCAGTCTGCAGAAGAGCCATCTCTCTGCGCCTTTACTATTAAATATTATTTGTATGTATGTTTCTCTTTTACAAAAGGAAATAAGTACTCATGATTGCTCAGGCTATATCTCTCTTCTCAATCCTGAGCCCTCCATTTTAGCTAAGATCATCAAGTCTTTTACAAGTGCATTTTCTTCAAGTTCATTATTTCTTCTATTCTTCTATTTATCTCATGAGGGGAAGAAATATCACCCGAAACAAATAAATAAACAATAGTAAAATAAATAAAAAGTATCGATCCTGAAAACTGTCAATTACCAATGAATTTGGGATTTTTCCCCCTTCTGTGAAGATAGCCCCTTTCCAGATAAAAGCTGAAAGATACATTCTCTAAACTTAAACATGGGTTAAAATATAGATTATGTCTCTGATTGGGAGGATAAAGAAGAGGGAATGGTGCTCATGTCCACCTGCTTCTGGGTGGAAGGAGTATGGGAAGTCTTGTCTGTGGTACAGAGGGTCATTGTGATGCTGGTTTGGTGGAAGCCGGGTGCATGACCCCCAGAGTAAAAGAGTGAAACCGAGGGATGCTAAGGCAAGAAGAGCAGACAGATTTTACTTAAGAAAGGATAGAAAGAAAAGACTTCTCCAGGAGAAGGAGTCTCCTAGCGGAGAACTAAAGAGGGGGTCCAACCTGTCTACACCAGCAAAGATAAAAAAAGAAAGAAAGAAAAAGAAAAAGCACAGATTTCGTTTTTAGCAACCCAAAATTTCACCCACACTAACTGCCTGGCTTTTTCCCCTGGCTCATTTGCTTGGTGGTTAGGGCAGAGCGAGGTGCTCCGGGGCCTTGTACGGACTGAATGAGGGTTGGTGGGAAGTGAACTGGCTGCACAAGCTGCTTCAGGAATTGTCACTGGTGTCAAGATAATGTGACAAGTCAATGGTTCACAAAAAACCTGGTGGAAGATGTGAGAAAATCTGAGCAACTAAGGCGAAGGAAGATGTATTAGTTTAGAGCAAATAAGAAGAACAGCAGGGGCAAATGATAAATCAGATTTCATCAAAATTAAAGACATTCAGCCTTGAAAGAACAACTAAAGGAAATGAAAACGTAGGCCTTAGACTAGAGAAAATGTTTGTATACATATATCTGACTGATGAGGTGCATTTGTAATGCATACGTGAAATAAGGCACTTGGATCTACAGTGCTGGTCCATAGCATGAGAAATCGGGCAGGATCCAGTGTCCCACAGAACCACGGAGTGAAACCAACCAAGAAGACAGCCTGCATTGTTCATCGTGAGGCTGAGGTGAAGGAGAATGTGTAGGATGGAATAAGGTACCCCACCTTCCCTTTGAGTATAAGGGCAAAGGAAAAGTTGAATGAACCTTAGAAAAGTAGACACCATGGTTGGACTAGGTTTTAAAAAATTATTGGTGTATTATTCTTATGCATAATATTAGGGTTCATTCAGATAAAATTATACAAGCATGAAATATAATTTGCTCCAAGTCAGGCCCCAGTGCTAATTAGAATTCTCAGGAAAAACAGAGAATGTGCCACCTTGCCATTTATGTCCCTAATAACTAAACTCAGGAAAGCCCACTAATGCAAATCTCCTTGGCAGGGCCCAGCACACATCTGTCAGACTGGCTTCACTGAAGGTAACTCCAGGGTAGGCTAGTCTGGGGAGGAAGTCTGCAATACCCACACCATGGCACTGTGAAGCTAGAAATCTGTACCCCCCAGCCCTTAACACAGACTTCTGACTCCTCTGATCCATTTTCCCTCTTTTTATATCCCGGATCAATATTTGTCCTTTTCTTCGGCTGGGGACAAAATACTGTCCTCTCAAGTGTGTCTTTGGACAGGTATCACTGATCCCTCCTACTGATCAACCATGCTGATTTCCGGGATAGGTATAGCTTTCCTCCTAAAAAACATCCTAAGTAATGAAAAATAAAAGCTCCTTTCTTTGATTTTCCCTTAGCAAAGCTAAATACAAGGCAATTTCAGAAAAAAAAATATGTTCTCACTGTACACCTGATACTAAGGGTTGATCATCATTCTTCAATGGAGGCTGCAGGCGCTGCTGCTATAAGCATGGTGGCCACCGGAGGGCGCACCAAGGCCTGAGTCGGCTTGGAATCCACAGGCTCTGGCTCTGCTTGAGCCCCTTGCTAAGCTAAGTGCAGCCACCCACCTGGATTCTGGAGTCCAGAATAACAGAGCACTAGTCACTGCCCCTCTGAAGTGAGAGAAAAGTAGGTTAGAGAGTTTGCAAAGGCAGGGAAACGTAAGAAGTCTCTGCAGCTGCCCCAGACAAGGCTGGGGAAGCCTTCCCTGTGGGCTGGAGAAAACCGTGAGAGTCATGCTCCCTGCCACTGGCTAACTAGCTCCTCAGGGAAGGCATCCACGGAAGAGAGCAGCCTGCAAGGACGTTAGCACTCTTCCTGAGAACTTACGGGTCTGGCTCATAAACAAGATATTTAGGAATGAATGGGATCAGAAGCCAAGGAAGACAGAGCAGGTGATCAGTGTTAAGATATCATTCCCCATTTGGAAATAAAGAGGAGGAGAAAAGGAGTCAGGCACTGTACACAAAGAGTTATCAGTCCTTTGGGCTAAAGTTTGTCTTAAAAGCAGAGAGCTATATTTTGGAAAAATGCTTCCAGGTTTCTGTTTTATAGTAGTTTGTTTTGTATTTTTATTGAGTATACAGCAATTTTCTCTCTTCCAAAGCCCTTTAATTTTGCTTTTGTGTTTCATCCTCCAAGATTGTGTGTGTGTGTGTGTGTGTGTGTGTGTGTGTGTGTTAAAGGTAAGCAATAGCTATCTTGAGTTCCACTGTGGTTGGCCTGCAGAAGAAAGTTAGTGAGCCCTATCCAGAGACTGGGCTTAGGACAGCAGTCTGGAGCTGTCAGGCTGAACGATGGTGGCGCCCTGTGAGCAGTGTGCTGTCAGGCATTTGTGTCATTGTGCCAGCATCCCAGAGTGTACTTAGAACTGTGACAGCTGGTCTGTCACTGGGCAGTGTGACTTTATAGGACCAGCCTATCTGTGATGGAAATGTCATCATGCACCACGTGGCTATATTTGAAGAGTGAAAGAAGTTTCTCCAAACTGTCTAGATCTAATGTAATTGACTAGTACTGAATTTTCATACTGATCTTCCTCTCAGCTTCTTTCCAGCTGTCCTTGAACATTATGACCTCCCCTTTGCCCTGGTTTCTCTGCACTATGGTCCGTAGTGTACCTGGGACAAAAGCGTATCTCTCTTTCTCTTTCTTTGTAACCTCTGAGATCACTGGGAGACTTTTTTCTTCCTAAAGTTTTATCTTTTCTTGCATGTTATCCTATGCCTATGAAGATACCAAAATCCAGATGAATGTGATTTCAAACTGAAAAACAAAATCAAACTGAAAAACACCACCATTTAGGTGGTGGTGGGATTAAGGAAGAGAAAAGTTTACAAAGCTGCAACTCTTCAATATTTTTGTAGTCAATGGTCAAAATGATTTTTTAGTCACCTGGAACAGAGTGGCATTGCCCTGGAATCAAGCTCTTTTGCTTCAGCAGTTGAAGGGAGCACTTTTCTTTTCTTCCTCTCTCTTTCCAGTTGCTTGCATTTACTTCCTCTTCTCTCACGAATGTTTTCTTACCCTGTCTTTGTTTCCCTCTTAGAGTTTGTCAACTAAGTGTGTTGTTTCAAATACTAGAGTTAAAAAAAAGTTAAAAAAAAGTTTTGAGGCTTCCCCAAAATATGTAAATGAGGCTCTTTGGGGGAGAAAAAAATGGAGATCCAGCCTCTCTTGTGTGTTGGAGATGTAAACCAGGCATCCTGAGGAGCTGTCTAGTAGGCCTGCCTTGGCCAGGGCTCAGGAAGCACGTCCACACATGCCCATGCTGAGCTCAGCTGGGCTGAGTCCTGTTGACCACTGAAGCTGCGTAGATCAGAAGGGTTCAGGATTGATTTTCCAGAGTGAAAGTGGGAAGGGGAGAAGGAACCTGATGGCAGCAACCTGGAATACAAGGAGAAGGGGGTTCAAGGGGGAGCAGAGCAGGGAGACCCACAGTCCACAGTAGCAAAAGGTAAGACAGAGGCCAAAAGTAGCCAGCGGTTCTGGCAGGGAGGAGGCTGTGGAGGATAAGAAACGTTGCAGTGGTCAGAGTCACATGTGCAAGGAGCTAAGGAAGGACAATGCGGCAGAGAAGTGCAGGGGAGTAATAACTGTCTCCTCCACTCTTCAAGAGCTCTTGCCTGGGACTCCCTATACCAAAAGGCAGACTCGCAGGGGAAGAGCAAAGGGAAGTTAACAGTGTGGACAGCCCCTGTGCACATGGGAGACAAGCCAGGTGTTGGGGGCCCTCCCAGCAGACCGCCAGGAAACCTTTCTTTCATGCCAGGAGTGGGAGGTGAAGGAAGAGAGGCCAGGGACAACTGAGAGCAGAGAGCCACTGCAGAGGATTTGGGCTGTAGGCTTTGGGAAGAGGACAGGAAGGAGTGACTGAAGAGAGGGCTGAGAGTGGGTAAGGAAGTCAGGAAGAGAGGGAGCAGTCAGGCAGGAAATGAGCAGGAAAGCTTGCAGAGTTTAATTAAAATGAAGAAAAAAGCATCGTCTTAGAGGAAGCCCAGGGAAGGAGCAGATGGCTCAGCTGTCAGGGATATCTGGTCCTGGCAGAGAAGATGAGGACTTGGAGACGGCCTGGTGCCAGCAAAGGAAGACATCGGATCTGGGAGAGCTTTGGTGCAGCTCTGTAGGAAGAGCATCTTCGAGGGAGAAGGGGAGGAGAGGAGGAGTCCACACCGCCAACGCGGAGGACAACTCAGGAGCTCAGCGCAAGACTGATCAAAGAGAGGATGAGGAGCAAGGCAAGCCCTGCTGAATCCTGACCTCGGCCAAATCAGGGACTCAGTCACTCTGAGAAACGGAAGATGGGCTGTCAAGATCAAGGGTGGTTAGCAGGTCAGAATCTAACTGGGAAGGCCAGGGAGATGGTGAATTACAGGATCCCACGTGGAGACACTGCCAAGACAGGGAAAAGGTAGAGACGGTAAGAAAGATCAGTCAACGGGAGCATGCCACCCCTCAAAAGCACAGATGCGGGGGAGTGAGAGGAAGTGGAAGAGGTGAAATTGAGGCAGAAACCGCCACAGAAGAAGCTCCAGTTTTAGAATTTTGGAGTTGATTTCTAACTGATGGTGCTCACAGCTTACAAGGACTGATGAGAAGGGTGAGGTCAAACTGATCTTGCTGGTCTTCCAGAAGGTCTGACATGTATTGAGGTTAAAAATGTCTTGTAAGGGGCTGGAGTGGTGGCTCAGTAGTTACAGCACTTGCATGGTGAGCTCAAGGACATGGGTTGCATGTCCAGCATCACATATACGGCTGTGTCAACATGGGGAACCCAAAAGGGACATCCGTGACATGGCATCAGCTTTGCATAACTAAGTATATATACATTTGTTCTTCATTGTTTGACAACGTTTCCCCCTCAATTGTAACTCCATATTCATCTAAAAAAAAAAAAAACATATACGGCTGTGTTGGAGCAACGAAAGTCACATTGAAAACTAAATAAAATTGTTTTTCTGTTTCTCTCTCTAAAAAAATAGAAAAGAAAAAAACAACTCAGCGCTTTAAAAAAAGGTCTTAGGGATTATTTGTGTGGCTCTTCAGCTATGACATCATTTTAGTTTATAATTGAAGTGAGATATTTGTTCTCTTCCCCCTTTCCTGGAAAAATAGCTTTTAAAATCCTAGAAATCTCCAAAATGATAAACAGGTTTTGTGTGCTAATGAGGTGACTGATGGTTGGAGCTCGTGGAGAGCCTACAGGAGGCAGCTGGTTCCCAGGGGAGACAACCATGTGACTGGAGTGTTCAGCACCACCCTCCAAGGTGACAAGGGCTGAATACTGATCACCAGTGGCCAATGGTGCGATCAATCATGCCTCTGAATAAAGTTTCCATCAAAACCGTAAAGGACAGAGTTTGTAGAGTTTCTGGATTACTAACCACACAGAGGACGCAAAAGCTCTGTCACCCCTCCCCGGTTCCTCACCCTGAGCATCTGTCCGTCCAGCTGTTCATCTGTATCCTCTGTAATCTACTTTCAAATAAGCCAGTAAGTGTGTTTCCCTGGTTCTGTGAGCTTCTCTAACAAGTTAAGTGAATCCACAGACGGGATCCTGGGAATCTCTGCTACATAGCTGATTGAGCAAAAGTACCGGTCGCAGCCTGGGCCTCCTGCCGTATTCTCAGGTCCGTATGTGAGGACAACACGCTAATCGAAGCTTCCTCACGCACAGCTCTCTCTTCCTCCCTCCCTCCCTCCCTTCCTTATTATTTCCTGTTATTTTTCTCTCACTTTTCAGGATTAACTGGGCACTCAACACACTGAATCATAGAGCCTGGGTTCTAGGCCAAGCAGCTCGTTTATTAATGAGGAACCTGCTTTCCACAGTAGCCTTCTTACGGATTGGAAAGAATATTTCAGGCAGTGTAAATTTGTTCATCATCATGATTTTTTTTTTTAAAGAAAGAGGGGACAGTGAAAGAGAGAGAGAGAGGCAATTTTTATTTAGTTTTTCATGTGACTTTTTTTTTTTAAAGAGAGAAGGACAGTGAGAGAGAGACAGAGAAAATCAATTTTTATTGAGATTTCCACATGGCTTTCGTTGCTCCAACACTTAGTTGTGTACGTGGGTGCTGCAGTTTGAACCATGTACTTGTGCATGCCAGGCAAGCGCTGTAACTGCCAAGCCACTGCTCCAGCCCCTTCATGTGACTTTCATTCCTCAGACATTTCATTGTGTAAGTGGTGCTGGGGTTTGAACTCGTGTACTCACGCATGCCAGGCAAGCACCTGAACCATGGCGTAAGCACCGAGCCAACACTCCAGCCCCTATCATCATGATTCTTTTTTATATGAAGCAATTTATTTGTTGAACAATCAAACAAGCTTCTAATGAAATAATACAATATATATAAAATCTGAAAATTAGATTTGCCTCCTAGAGCCCTCGTAATTACCCACCCTTGTTCCTCTCCCCTCATTTCCCAGTACATCTCTACAAATGCCCTAGGTTGTATGAAATTATACCTTTTCAGGATCTAATACATGGGAGTTGACCGCTTTTCGCAATGGCCAGGGTCTTGCTCCAGCCTCCACAGATGAGTGAAGACATTCAACCCTTGGTTCTCTGGGTTGTGCTGATTTTACTCAGCATGATTTCTTCCATCACCATCCATTTACCTTCAAAGGCTGCAATATCATTGTTTCTAATTGCTGAGTAGAACTCCATGGTACACATGTACCACCGTTTTTGAATCCATTCATCCAGTGAGGGACATCTGGGTTGTTTCCATAATTTAGCCATTGTAAATTGACCTGCTACGAATATCGATATTGCTGTGTCACTATAATGTGCTGATTCTAAATCCCCTGGAAAAATACCAAGGAGAGAAATAGCAGGATCATATGGTGGGCTCATCCCTAGTTTTTTGAGGATTCTCCACACTGCTTTCCAGAAGGGCTGGACCAGTCTGCAGCTCTGCCAACAGTGTGCTAGTGTGCCTATCTCTCATCATCACGATTCTTAACATTTATTTGCAAAATATCAAAGTTTCAAAGGTTGAATTTGTTAATGCGAACAGTCCTTAACTGTACTTTGTTCTCACTATTGGACGTGAGCTTCAGATGATTCCCTTTCCTGAAACAAATACAGATTTTTTTTCCACAAGAGGTTGTGTCACACAATCTGTTCTCTCATCTTTATTATTTTTTATTCTTCTCCATTCTCAATAAAGTTCAATAATCGCGTTTTCTGACTTATTTTTGACATGCTTTCAAAGTTTGAAAGAATCATAAATGTGTACAGCAATTACAATTAGTTACCTGTCACTGAAAGCTTTGCTTTCTTATATTATTATCCTGGAAATATTTCATGTGCAGACAACTGTTTTATTGAGATGAGAATCCTACGGGGGAGAAAAGCACTCTTCGCCTGTCTTTTCTGTTCATCACTTAGTGACGAGCTGGGTATGCAGCGTGCGATCATGAGCTTCCGTCCACACCACACGTACTATGGAAGGGAAGCATTTCTGACAAATGTGCTCTTTGGTTACCAAGGAAGAGTAGATTTGTTTGTCCTTGCGTGGACTCAGTTTTCTTCTGATTAATTGTACTTCCAAGTTCATATGTATATTATGAGACTGAGCACTTTTTACTGTAACAATACACTTCTAGTGCCAGGCAACTTGGTCAAGGAGCAATGAGTCCCTATAGAAAGCAAATTACTGAACACTATCCACAGGCATTTGTACTTTGAGCTTATGCGCTCTTTCCAACATCGGCTTGAATTCTCTTAGGATTTATGACACGTAAATAAAGTGCCTTCTGGGTGCTTTTGAATATGGAGTCCATCCATCTCAAGATAATCCACCTGAATGGATGATAAAATGCTGGGCATCCAACTTTAGGACTTGGAACATGAATGGAGATCTATACCATAAGCTTTCTTATGCAACCTTCGATACATCACTTATCAACCTCTTTAGCCAAGATTCACCCCAATAAAATGAAATAATGCGTTGCATGCATATCTCATTATTTTCATCAAACTGGATTTCATCAAACTGGATAATCAAGCAAAAATACTTTGAAAATTTATGCACTGAACAGATGAAAGATGTGTTTTGCTTTTGCTATGGTTGGAAAAAAGCATTACACCATGGCAAGTAATTGATAACTGGTAAAATATGTGCTGTGTAAAAGTTTGATTGCGTGCACACTACCAAGCATCAAAAGCAAACCGTCTAGATTGTTTGATCTACAAATAGGCCAATTATCTGGAAGTTTCCAAAAATAGTGTTTAATTCTTTATCATAGAAAGGAATTTTTTCTGAAATATTTTATAACCTCTGATAAATTCAATGGAAATTTTTCACTTAAATTTATTATTTGTTGATATATCAATAATGTGCAAACTTTAAAATTGCCCAAAACTCTAATTCGTTTTGTGAAAAAAAAAAATGGTCTCTTCATGACAAATATAGAACCATTTCAAAGTTAAAATTTATATGACAGGACATTTAATTAGGTAAATGCTCAGGATTTAAGATTTTTAAACCACTTAGAGTTAAGGACTACTTGTCCTCCAAAATATCTCCCAGCTTTCTGTATGTGGATGTAATTAGGCAGAATTGGGAAGGCTTTCCCTTCATCCTGCCCGCTAAGCCACCCAGATTTACACTGTGTCAAGCAACCTAGGCGGAACATTTTTTAAGGTGGGCGATAACTAGGATCATGACTCTTACAAAAATGCACATTTTTAAAAAATGACCATATACGTAAACCTCAAAAAGCTGTATTTTATTGATATTGTCATTTATTGCATGAATAGATAAATGAAGCCTCGCTTCTAGCCTCTATTGACACATAAGCAAGGCAGTCTTCTCAAATTAAACTTTGATTTTGAAAGCGAAGCATGAAAGAGAAAACTTGATAGCAATGAGAAATGTTTATATTTAGCTAATCTTCATCTGAAATAGCAAAATATACTAACAAGAGCACAGCAAGGTGCATCCTGGGGAGTGACCTGATACTGGAGCTCTGCTCTGCCTTCTCCTACAAAAGCCTGCGTCCATCGGGAGGTATGCTTTCTCCCGTAGGTTTTGCTAACTAAACAAAAGTAAGTAAGTACAAGTCACTTATGATTTTACAATTTTGGATTGACTCTGAATAATTCATGGTACATTTTGAATCAGATTTGAAGTTGGCCAAAGGCTAATTTCTTTTTGTTCTCCAAAGAGGAGATCCATGCCACAGATCCATGGTCCTTGGAAATATACTGGAGATTACATCTAAATATATAGGCAACATCTCTAAGTACATCCATTTGTCTACGGACTGGAAGGGTAAAAATGCAGAACAGAGAACTACAGGAAAAAAGCAGTTCCTCTAGGGATTGATTCCAGGACCCCTAGGGATGCCAAAATCTGTAAGAGCTCAAGTCCCTTATATATAAGGCACAGCGTTTGCATATAACCGGCACAATTCTCCCATATGCTTTATATCACCTCAAGATTACTCTAAAACCTAATGCAATGTAGATGCTATATAAATAGTTACATTTATACTGTATTGCTTAGGGGAAAATAACAAGAGGAAAAGGCTATGTGTTTGATGCATATGCAACTATTTTTTCCCATTCTTGATCTGTGATTGAAAGTATCTACAAATGTAGAACCCAGAATACAGAAGCTGCTCACATATGTAGGTTAGGTACAAAGGTGAAAATATACAAGATTCCTCGCATGGCCAGAGTTCTTGATTCTTGTCTTGGAAAAGCAACCTCTCAATGAAGTAGATTCTTTGACTCATTCTCTGTTTAAAAAAGAGGAAGAATTTAAGCCATGGTTATTGCAAATTATAGAATATTGTATAGTGATGAAAATGGAAATTTATAAAGATAAATAATACTAAAACCCTACTGAGACACAATATCATTCACTCTAATGAACATATGAGAAAACTAAGTAACTTTGCTTATAGTCTTAAGTTAGTGTTTGATAGAATCAAAGACTTGAACTTAAATGTCTTGAGTCCAACTTGAATTATCTTTTCAGTGTACAAATTTGCCTGTCTTACACCATGAGGGGCACATCAACCTGCTATTCCAAACCACTGAAGAATTATGTAGATTTTCTTTCCTTTCCTTCCTTCCTTCCTTCCTTCCTTCCTTCCTTCCTTCCTTCCTTCCTCTTTCTTTCTTTCTTTCTTTCCCTCTCTCTCTCTTTCTTTTTTCTTTCTTCATTTCTTTCTTTCTTTCTTTTACTTTCTTTCTTCTTTCTTTCTCTCATCTCTCCCTTCCCTCTCCTTCCCCTTTTTCTCCTCTCCCCTCCCACCCCCTTCTTTTTAGATCTGCCATCCTTCTGGCCCAGGTCCATTTTCCAGAATTCCCTGCTGAGTGGACCCACAAGAGTTCGCATGGGTAAAGTTCAATAGTACTTGGTGAATAAAGGAGGGACGGTCCTTGTCTCTTGACCTTTCTGGTTCTTTCTTGAGGAAGTGGGAGTCTATGATACAGAGTCAACTGTTTGCTTTATACTGTTTTCTGTGTTTTATGTTTCAGAAGAGATTATGGAAAAGGGATAAAACATAACTCCATATAACATATTCTGATCTTTCCCTCTTTAATATTTTTATTGTTCTTGCTGCCAGATTTGTATTCAGAGATATTCTGCACTAAAGCAAAAAACAAGTACCAAATTACAAGCAAGGGACTCTGTAAGACACAAAAATTAATGTCTGGATTTTGGCTCATTGAGACACTTTAAAAGGAATAAAACTGCCAAGTCCTACATCATGTTCTCAAATGCTATTGACCTTCTGACTACCTTGAAAATTACAACTATGAACTCTTAACTGAGAATACAATGTGCTCATCCATCAGTTCTTTTAAAAAAACACTCTTCTTCTTCTTAGCTTAGCCAGTATTAAACTTATCATCATCTATCAGGAAAGTCTGTAATTTCTGGTGCAGATTTCGGCAGTCCTAATTTCACACTTGTCAAAGTGGCCCCCTTCTCATATCATTTACAGCCACAGAGCCTTAGATATTTATGTTTTTAATACTTGGTTTATTTCCTCTCCAAAACTAAGTCATTTTAAAAATACAAAATATGCTGTATTTTAGTGCATTCCAGTGCTCAATGGAGGATCCTCCTCAAACTTGAAATAAAAACGAGAAAATACTGGGGAACGATGGAAAAGAAGGCCTCACGTGTCGCGGCTGGCAGTCTTGCCTCTACACTGGCGTCCAGGCTTCAGCTGACACGTCAAGGGCTCGCAGCAAGAATTGGAGCATTCCTTCAAAGCACACACAGGACAGGGAGGGTCAGTTCAATGTGTCCTCCACACAGAACAAGGGCACAGAACTTAGGTACAAGATGACAACGAAATGAGATTTCAGAACTGAACTGAACGACTCTGTTACACCAATTCCAGTGGAAATGATCACAGAAAGGTAATAGTAAGAAAAAATGTTATAAGCAATAAAACCATCTCTTCAAAAACTAAAGTAGAATTATCTGAGAATTTCCTAAATCGATTTGGTCCAGGTAATGTTACATGCACATTAACTGAAATCTTTAAAGGAAAATATTTCTACACCATTCAAATGATTCGAAATTAGAGAAAAAAATTAAATCCCCAATTCATTTTATCTGACAGTGAGACTGATAGGGGGTCATACGATTGTTCTCCTTAATGAATAGAAATGTTTGAGCTTAAATATGATATTAGTAAACCACAGTTTATTAAGGTAATAGCTCTCCAATACAATGGTGGGTTCTCTTCACCAAAAGCATAAAGGCGGCTCATCTGTGCAGAACAGACCAGCAAAATCCTCTTAGCAAGAGACTGAGTGGAGAAAACCACTGTGGTCAATGGCAGTTAGTTGACAAGAGTCAGCAGCCATCAGGGAACCTCTTAAGTGCTACTTCTCACATACGGAGACCATGACCATTCTTTGTCACCATAAAGAGGATCTATGCCACAACATACAACAGCACATCTGATAAAGAATGAGACTAGGGCTACTTATGCTCTGTGTTTCCATGGAATTTCTAAGAAATACCAAAGTCAGGGAAAAGATACAAAAGGAATACTAATTGAAAAGTGATAATCATATGTCCATTGCTTGTGTGGGGTACAATTCTCTTTGTGGAAGAAAACCGAGGAGTGACTCTAAAAATGTTTGATGAGTCACTAAGACAGCATTAAAATTAGTGGTAATGAATTAGAACCTAAATAAAAAAGAAACTATTGCACATGCAACAAAAGTTTAGAATAAACTTTAAAAATGCACAAGCACTGGATGGAGCAGTGACTCAGTGGTTACTGCACTTGCCTGGCATGAATGAGGATGCGAGTTCAAACCCCAGCACCGTGTACACAAGAAGTGTTGGAGCAACGAACGCCACATGAAGAACTAAATAAACTTGATTCTCTCTTTCTCGCTCTCTCTCTCACTGTCCCTCTCCCTTTAAAACAAAATTCACAAACACTGCATGAAGTAGATAGTCCCTGAGAATATTTGAAGCTGTTCTTTTAAAGACAATATTTAATATTGTGGAAATATTGTTGACCTGGAGAATGAAATGAGAATTTTGTGTATCTCTTTTGAATCACAACTGCATTTGATAAGAACAAATTTTTTAAAAATCCAAGGAAAAGCAGAAGGCTAAACATTAAAGAACTGCCATGCAAATTCTGTCAAAAAAAAATACCCCCATGGGCTGGAGCGGTGGCTCAGTGGTTTCGGCGCTTGCCTGGCAAGCACAAGGATCCGGGTTCAAACCCCAGCACCACGTACACAACTGAGTGTTGGAGCAACTAAGGCCATATGAAAAACTAAATAAAGTTGTTTCTCTCTTTCTGTCTCTCTCACTGTCCCTCTCTCTTTAAAAAAATAAAAAATAAAAAAAAATACCCCCAAACAAGAAATAGTGGAGAGACTTGCTACTAAAATGAACAATAATAGTATAATCATTAAAATAGTGTGATGCTTGTGAGAAATATCGGAGAGATATGTTAATTATTTTAAAAGACTTAAATACGTACATAGGAATAATAAAATGGCATATCAGATCTCTGGGAAAGTAGGTTATTCAATAACAGATATTATGTGAAGTATATATACTACTTTTTGGATAAGGAAACAGTCTTTTAAAATTTAGCTGTTTGAGCTGGAGAGGTGGCTCAGCAGTCACAGAGGACTTGCCTGGCGTGCACCAGGACCCGGGTTTGATCCTCAGCACTGCATACACAACTAAGTGAAGGATAAACAAAAGCCAGCGGAAAAGATAAAATTGACACTCTTTTTTGCTCTCACTCTCTCTCTCTTAAAAATCAGCTGTTTATAAGCCTGAGTCTGCTAGCATTGTTCAATAACATGAAAAGAAAATCAAGGGTTGGTGATGTAGCTCCGTGGCTGAGCATTTGTCTAGCATGTGTGAAGCCCTGTCTGGGTTCAAGTCCCAGGATCACAAAATAAATAAGTAAATAAAAATAAAGAAGGGGTGGGAATCAACTAAGAATGGGAGCAATACAGGAATCAGCTAATACTCTCCTAGACCTTAAATCTTTTATATATTATACAGACGGTAGATTTCTTTTCACTTCCTCTTCTATCCCTTCCTTTCTCTCCTCCTCATCTCTTTATCCACACACACTAAATATGTGCCATTTACCTCATAAGGTACCCTCCAACTCTCAGCTGAACTTCAGTTATCTTCCACCCAAGGAACCACATGGGAATGTGGACAATTCAGAATGAAGTAAGCTTGCCTCTACTGTACTATGAAAGGTCAAATCATTTGTAAAATTCTATATCTAATTATAGTTAACAAAATATTTGCAGGATCCTTCACAAGTGATTGAGTTATACCATGTAAACTTCTAGGGTAATCTAACTTCTTAGAAACTCTGAATAAATGAACTAGTGTATAGAGAGATTAGATTCCTGCTCCACTGTCTAAAGCAATGGATATATTTTGGGTCACACCTCATTTTACCCATTACTTGGTTTCATCATTGGAACTAATTATATAACTTTTCTCAACCTCACTTCTAAATTGGGATAATGATAACACCCATATTGCAGTTGTGTTGTAACAACGGAGAAGAAGTATAAGAACGTATTTTGCAGATTGCCTAAAACATGTAAAGATCTACAAATGCTAACACCTTTTTTAATAATTGTTAGCGCATAGCAATTGAACAAAATAATGGTTTCTGTGACATTTTGAACATGCATATAGCACACTTTGACTCTTTTGCTGTTAAAAGTAAAAGATTACTAAGAAAGCAGACTTCTCTCTTAGAAACCTGGTGTGCCACTGCCAGTGAACTTCACATTGTGGGGAGTCACAGAGGATGTGGACAACTTGAGATCCTATAAATGCTACCACTCACAGTTATCGTAGACATTCTAGTTTAATAACCCATTTTCTACAGACTTATGTGGTTGTTCTTCCCCCCTTTCATTCTGTTTTATTGACTTCCTGGTTTACATACTGACTTAGTAGGAAATGGTCAACTCCCTGTGGAGAGAACTTATTTCTGGATGTGTAATTGTTACAACTCAATAAATGATTGGCTGTGACAACATGCAACATTTAGGAAATTCTAATTAATATGTCTATAAAGATCATAAACAACATATCAGAGCAACTTACTTGTATACACCTAACTTCATACAATAATGTCTTAATTTTACCCTGGGCTTTGAAATGCTTTTTGCAATGTAACTAAAATCAATAGCAAAATACAAGGGCAAATCTACTTTTCACTCTGATGTGGAGTTCATCTTTAGAATTTCCAAAAGAATATTTAAAAAAGGAAAGGAAAAAACTGCATAATTCGCATAACCTGGTAGGTCTCTAAACGTTTTTAGATCTTGTATTTTTTCATACCTTAGGAGAGCCACAGTCACAGCCTTCTCCCACTTCCAGAAGTTGATTCCCACACACGGGCTCTGTTATGATATTTTTAGGAACAGGAGCTTGCAGCAGGCACTTTGGTTTTTGAGATAAAAGGTATTTTTGAAAATATGAGCGGCAGGTTGTACTAAAATCCTTCGGGAATTTTGAACTGCAACCAGAAAAAATATTTAGAAGTAACACTACATACAATGCAGTGACTTTTTGTGATAAATTAACATGGAAATCGAATGTACTTATTGTCTGGCTTGATGGAAAGTGAACATTTGTTCTGTTAAGGACTGCTTGATACTGTATCTGGTGGGTGACAGAGCTAAATGAAATTTTTTCCCTGGAGACTCAGATGGAGAGGTGGAAGAATTGAGTTTCCCAAGAGGATTCAGAACTTTTCTAAACAACAAAAGCAATGAAAATTGGCTTTCGTTATCATCCACTCATCTCACACTGAGGGAAGAGGCTAAGAGATATTAGTAAGGGAAGGGAAATAATTACAGGCATCAAGATTCTATGGAAGGATTTCTTCTTATCTGTGAACATCTCAAGAAGAAGGCATGATATATTCGTATTTTTTTCTATTCCAAGTCCTTGTAAAGTGCCTGACACTTTACAACACATAATCTAGGGCAACATAGATATGTAGGGGGGAAGGGGAGAGTTGAGGCAGAGGAGAGGGAGGGACAATAGAGAGAGATCTAGGGAGACAACCAACAATGTAGCACACTCTTTATCCTCCTGAAAATCCAAATAATACTTAAACAATCATTTAATTCTGTAAAATTCACAATCTAAGCATTTATATCTCTTGTAGGGGCAAAATACAGAAGAATCAAGAGACTCAGGTGTGTGCTAAGTGGGGATAATTCTGGTTTAAGAACACACACACACACACACACACACATATATATATATATCATATTGTTACTTTATATGCATTTATGATTGTACAATAACTCAATCCCTTAATAAAAAAGTAAAAAAATAAGTAAATTCATAAATGTATAAAAGCAGATTGATTGGTTAATTGATTGTCAGTCTATATGAAGATACAGTTATCATCTCAGGCTAATATTCTCAGAAGTTAAGTTATCACTTTAAGTTAAAGTCATTTTAAGTTAAAATAATATGGCCACCATGATTATAAACTCTATCATTGTGTATTTGGAAATCTTAAGGAATGAGATGCGATATTGGGCATAAAAGGACTGGAGGTTGAAATAGCAGGAAACAGAGCTTTTGGGGGGAAAACGCTCATCTGCCATACACAGACTGCATCTAATTTCTTTAATATTTGGGAAAAATTTGAACCTTAAGTTGACAAAATCTTACGTTAGATATTGACCCATCACACAACTTCCGGAAGGGCATTGGGTGGTGTATGGAATATCAGGCATGCCCAGAGCGTGGCCCAACTCATGTGACATCAGTCCTGCAAGAGTCACATTATTCTTTCTTTTAGCCTGGAGGAAAAAAATAGAAACATCTGTTACTTCTTATTTGAATTAGTTATTTCCAAATTGTTATCAACATGCAGTACTTAAAAGAAGAGCTTGAGAGATGGAAACTCATGAAGCTCCACCCCATTGCTTACTGCCTAACACGGGAGGAATATGTCAAGTGGTTAGATCCTGCAAACCCAGTCATGAAGCCAATAAATGTTGAAATAAGCAACACTAAGTTCTAAGTAAATGATTATTAAAGTACTTATATTGTCCCCAGAACACACAAATCGGTGCATAATACTGACTCAGTTTCCCTTCTGCCTTTATTGATTAGTTCAGCAATTGTGCATTGTGCTTACTCTGGACAAAGCATCATACTTATCTTCCAGAGATACAGGACCAACAGAAGTGCAGTGTAAATATACCAACCTCAATCACAGCGACCGAAGCTGGGGAGCAAAAGGAATCTGAGGCTGCCATTCCCACGCGGCGGTTGTGGTAGCTGATCCCACTGCGCGAAAGGCACAGACACACTGTCACAGTCCGAGTCTTTAGGACCATGAGCTTTTGTTACTGATGTTATAGACTTCCCTGGCTGCCTAGCCTTGTTTTTTAACCAGTTAACCATTTATTATCCAACCTTTCCAACCTCTAGTTAAACACTGTCTAGCACTTATATCTGTCTAGCCTATTGCAGCTTCTACTTTCCCACAGCAGTGGGACCAAGTGACATGATCTCACATCCAACCGCCCAAGACTGCTGGGGCCTCTAAAATCCCACAGGTGAACTGCTAACAGGAGAACGTCGGGACTTCCCACAACTCATTGGGCAAAAGTGGTTGAGCACAAATCCATGCCAAGGAACCTTGGGGCAATGCTCTTCTCCGCCTCCTTACACCTGCCCTGGCCAGTGTGCACTCACCTGAGGAGCTGAGCGTGGTTGTGCGTCTTCTTTTTCCCCAGGTTAGCACGATACCACTTTACGAAATTGTTGAAGGTGGTGCCTATGTTGGGCACCACTTCTATCTTATCATTGTCAGACCAGATCTCCATACCTACCAAGGCCACATGAACATCTATGGTATTGTAAATCTGTGGAAAGAACAGTTCAGGGCTCCTTGAGGGTACTAGAACATTCGATGACCACAAAGGATGGATGAAGAAAGGCACCATAAACAATAAGCTTCAGTTTGAGAAGAGAAACATCGCAAGTTGCCTCTGCTACAGTGTATGATTTTACCTTGATGCTGGTTGTTAGTTTCCTAAAATTTTCCCAAACGGCTGCCCTTGAAGCACCATGACTCTCCTGACTGCTCTAGGAGCCCCAGGCTCACATGTGAAAACACGTGCTTTAGTGACAAGCGTCTTACCACATTGAGAAGATTCAGCACGTTGAACACAAAGCTTCTCATCAGAGTTACATTCCCCTTATGTATCTTATACTGCAAAACAGAGCAAAAAGTACATTAAAAAGCAAATTGGAGAGGCTGATGCGGTGCAGAATTTTACATTTATCAAAATAATTACATATTTTAACATAATTAACGTTTATTCATATCATGGCTACTTATGATCACCTTGTGTAAGACTATTTCAGCAAATTCCATCTCAAATATAAGAGTTTAGGGATGCGATAAAAATTAGGCATCCATAAAAAAATTCAATGCCACTCATCTTTCAGTTGAATGAGTGAAATTAATACTTTGTCTTAAAACCAATTCAATATTAATATAAAATTTGAACATGAAGCCATACTTTCTAGGTAAATATGTAATTTTAAGTATTGTTCTCTTTATATATAAATAAGATTGGTAAGTTATGTAGAATTCTGTGTCTAATTTATATTTATAAGGTATATTAAGCATACATTTATATTTTATGTTAAAAGATCAATCTTTTAATGAACTGTCTTTTATGTTATTTCTAATTTTTGTGGTTGATTGGCAATAGCTATGTGGTATTAAGGTTATACGATGTCAGGAACGCATTAAAGGGGATGGGGATTGAAACCTATTGCTGGCGAGGCAGGTAGACAGGCGGAGAAAACCAGGGGGTAGAATGCACTGTTAGCAGAAACGCATTGCTTCTGTGGGAGAGCTAAGCGTACAGCGGGGAATGGATCCAAGGGAGCTTTGTACTTACAAAGGCATGATCCAGCACCAAGAATAGATTGATGTATTTCCGGGCCTGAAGAAATTCTTCTTGCTTTACAGATAACAAATGAACATTGTTAATAATCATCTTTATTCTAAAAGCTTCAAAATCTTTCATGACAATTTTAAGAGAGGTGGGCAGAGAGAGAGAGACAGAAAGAGAATGAGTTTTTTATTGAGTTTTTCATGTGGTTTTTGTTGCTCTGACGCATCTTTGTGTACATGGTGCTGGAGTTGGAACCTGTGACCCTGCGGATGCTAAGCAAGTGCAGGAACCACTGAGCCACCGCTCCAGACCCACATGACAATTTTTTTTATCATGGAAAGAAACGAAGCTGAAGGCTAAATGCTAAATGACAGCAAGCCAGTACGTTCCGCGCCACTCTGAGGCAGCTGAAATTAGTGACAAGGTGGAAGGGTGCACTCACCTCTGAGCTGTTGAGGGACCGAGGTGCCCGAAAATGGCCTTGCCTCCTGCCCACAGTTCGCAGGCCACAGGTGCGCTTTGCTGTGTCTGGTTCTTCCTGGTTGTACATGGAGACGACGTGTTCTCTCCGCTCTGTGCTTTTCCCAGGCTGGATCAGATAGCCTTGACCATGGTGTGTGAAGTGTCCTCTGTGAGACAGACGCTGTGTTTTAGGATCTCCTTACGCACAGCCACATATTCTGCTCAGAACCGATGGGTACCTCTCCCCCATCCCAATTCCACACACTCCGTTATCATCCACAGACCTTTCAGCCAACTTTTATTCATTTTAATTGTGATCAGCATCTGTCAATATTTAAATGAAGACTTTGTTCTCTACCCAGAAAATTCTGAAGAATTACCAAAATGAAGCAATCCCAAAGAATTTGGAATTAATGCCATGAGCTCAGTAAATATTTTCCATAGCTTGTTTGATCATTTGCTAATTATTTATTGATAGATTTTAGGAATATGATGGTGAATTGAGTAAAGGAATGTTTAGAAACCAAGAACCCAGGAGGTGAGAAAGAAGGATTAGAGGACCAGTTAGAGGACCAGATGGGGATTATCAGAGGCTTAAAGAATCTCTAGTAAGACAATTAGTTCAGAAAGAGAGATTGGCTTGGTGGTGAACGCCTGTATTTTCAGCAGCTCGGGAAGCTAAGGCAGGAGAATCACAAGTTCAAAGCCATCCTCAGCAACTTAGTGAGACCCTGTCTCAAAAATAAAATATAAAGGGCTAGAGTGGTGGCTTGGTGGTTATGGCGCTTGCCTGGTATGCGTGAGGACGGGAGTTCAGATCCAAGAACAAGCTACAACAAAGTCTCAGAGCATCAACACCCACATGAAAAACCAAATAAAAATTGTTTTTCTATTTCTTTCTCTCTCTCTCTCTCACAGCACACATATCCCGTGCATGCCACTTCCAGCTACAAAAAAAGCCCATATGATGTAATATTATAAACCAAGCCAAACAAACAAAAAAAAACATTAAAAATGTATTTATAGGGCTGGAGCAGTGGCTCAGTGGTTATATGTTTGGCCTGGCATGAAGGAGGACATGGGTTCAAATCCCACACCACGTACACAATGAAGTGTCTGATCAATGAAAGCCACGTGGAAAACTAAATAAAAAATTGATTCTCTCTCTCTCTCTCACTGTCCCTCTCTCTTAAAAAAACAACAACTAAATTTACGAAGATATTTTATGATCTGGGAAATACATGTTGTTAAGTATGAACCATGTTGGAAGAGCAATTAGGTGTTTCATTTCATATCTTAATTATGTGTGAATGGTATACTTGTCCATATGCATAAAAGGCTCCAAATATGAAAAAAAATGTAGTAATAGTGATCAGAGGTAAAATTCTGCAGAGCTATTGTTTTCTTGTTTGTACTTTTCCCTACTCTGAATTTTCCGTAATAGGCAGGTATTATCTATATAAACAGAAATATGCACACACACAACTTTAAAAAATTAAGCTCAGCACAGACAATTGCAGGTTAGACTCTTTAAGAGAAGGCAAGACTGCTTCAAAGTGAAGCAGATGAACCTGGAGAAGGACCCAGATGTCACCAAGGTCTAGAGTGCAGCTCTCTTGCTCAAACAGGGCCTGACTTCTAGAGCATCAGTTATGAAACGATGGAAAGGTGATGCCTTATTCTTCACTTCAACCACGTATATTTGGCAAATATTGATGGAGAAAAAAAAATCACCAAAGTCGTGAGAAGATGTAACGCCCAGGAAGACTCGATTCCGAAGAACAGAATGCTACTTGATTTTTAAGATTTTAATGTGTTTCTCTCACCTCAACCCATCACAGGTACTGATGCTGGCAGTAGAATCCTTTTCGTTTAGGATGTGACCTTCGTAGCAACAGTGCTTCTGGAGTGGGAACAGACGTAGGCTTTAGACATAGATAAACTGAGAGTGCATGAGCTGCACTGGTGGAGAAAGCCACCATCAGGGACGGGTGGGGCGACTGCAGTACTGTCTGCCTCCTACCAGTTCCCAGAAACAGAAACAGTGAGAACCTCAGAGTTTCTGGAATTGCACAAGTGGCCCTGGCAGCTCTCCATATTTCGTGTGTGAGCTATTTTTCTGATACTAATTTGCACGAAGGCGATTTTGAGGAGCTTGCACTTAAGTGGACTCGGGGCGAAAGTGGATGCTGTCTCCAAGTGGCCAGTCCCCTGGGGGAATTATTATAGCCCCTTTGGTAGTGGGCCCTCAGGAATTGATTTCCTTGTGTTGAGTTGCAAAGACACTGCATCATGTTAGCAAAATCAGGCATCTGGGTTTCTAGACGTTGGAGTCTTCGAGAGGCTGTGCCACGATGGCTGAGTTCCTCAATCCACCTTACTTGGTCTATTGGTGGAATTTCTATTACAGACTTCCAGCTCCAGAACAGTTGTAAACAACTAGAAATTCACATGGTTAATGGTTCATTTCTGCAAAGTAAGGGGCCACATATATGGAACCATGTTGAAAAGCTAAAGAACTGTCTGTGGTTCAAAATAAATGCAGAGTCCGAAGTGTGTGTGTGTGTGTGTGTGTGTGTGTGTGTGTGTGTGTGTGCATCCTTTGGAAGAAACCATTATAAATGCTTTCTTATAGAAAACTAAGAAAATATACCGCATTAGCATATCATCAGCCATTATAATATTTGAGCATGAATGGTTTTTCAGATATTCTCTTCTGAGGACAAATATTAGCAAACATTCAGATATCATGAAATGAGAGTTTTGATTAAAATAAGGAGAAAAAGAGCCAATAAATATCTTGTCTGATTTGTGGGGGCTTCTTTTTGTTTCCTTGTTTCTTAGAGACGTATGTGTTTAGGCTTCCTGGGAGAATGACTCTGAGACTCTCTCAGCTTGTCAGTGCTTCTGGAATGAATCTTTTGTATCTTTCCCCTGCTCTTCCCTGACTCTATACAGTAGTTTTTGGTCTGATGGCAAGGCCCTAGCACTGGTGTATAGGATGGTGCTTTAACCAGATGTAAAAATGTTAATTCAATAATTCATGTCCCATTGCTGACCCTAGGAAATGGATATAGCATCAAGAGATAGTAAATAGTGTCATGAGGTTTCAATTACCTATAAGGATAAGGAAGACTATTTTTAGCCTTTATCACACTGGTCTAGGGACAAATGGACTTTGTGTTCCTAAAAATATAACATAGAAACCTCCTCTTATTCTTACTTTCTGAAAACTGACTGTGGTTTCCCATCTATTGCTTCATGGGTCTCAGATAAGCGTCTTGCTTTTAGGTCACTTGAGATTTTCAAAGTTATCCCTATGCAGTTTCCAAGCAAGGTGCAGCTCCCAGGAGATCCCAGGGTGCATGCAGGCCTTACCATGCTCTGAGAGCTTCTGGCGATTTCCTCCTCTGCAGATGGGTACTGTGCTTCAGTGTAGTCTGGCCCCAGAAGACACCTGTAGGGAGCAGGAAGTTGCATGACCTACTCAGCGTGGTAACAGAGCCTGACTTATCTGATATAACCCTCAACACTAAAGGAATTGTAATGTCTATGATGAGAGACTGCTGACGTTTGACCGCTGTCCTTCTCCAACCCTGCTCCTTCAGCAAATCAGAGCATTGTTTATACCTATTAAGTCTAAGGGAAGAAATGCCCTCGACTGCTTTCAGATGCAGATTCTTCATATTCAAATGGACGTGCTCCAAGGTCACAGCCTTCAGGAAGTTTCTGTGTAGTGCTGCGTTACAGGTATACTTAAAGAGGCCTGGCCTCCCTGAAGAACTTTACTGACTGCTATAGAATTTGAAGCAGGGTCTCATCTCCTGGAATGTATGTCAAGTGCACCCTGAATCAGCTTTGTACTATGTTCTTATAAAAGTGACAAAGTCACATCAAAGGTTGGAGTTGACCTGAGCAGGAAGGTTTTCAATACATTTAAAAAGTTCAAAGAAGAAAGTCATTTGTATGAGTAGCTCTTTTACACTTTGCATATAATTCCCTAAATCAGCATGAACCTTCAGAGATAACATTACCTAATTAATATTATCCATAGCTCAATAGCTCCAAGTCTTCTACTTCCAACCATACTGACTACACTCATAGATTTGTTTCTACCCTCTCTTAATATAATCAGCAATTGGAACTTCTACAAGTGCAACTTACGTGGTTTTTTGTAGCTGAAGGATGATTTCTTCTCCATTTAAGATAATCTGATATTGAACTTCAGGTGCATATCTTTCCTGAAAATATGTAACGATATAAACATCATTTCTGAGCCTACCTAAAATAATTAGAATGATGAATGTAGTCTGTTAGGAGAGCAAATGTAAATGCACAGGAACTAAATGCAGTTACTTCCGTGTCTTTTTAACGCAGACTGCCTAAATGTGGAGTTGCGTGCTAGTCAGCCTAGAGATCAAACTGGCTCTGATTCGTGAGGTAGGGCCTCTTTGCACTAAGGGGCAGTGTGCTGTCCTGTGTACCATGATGGTCACCAAGAAGATACTACTGAGGGCATGCATTTTGACTTTAAAATAAATGCAAACATGCCAAAGTAACCAATCAAAAGTCTAATAGAAATTAAATAAGATGAAAATTAGAAAACAGGAATATTTGCAAGATTACAACAGTCCAGAAGACAATAGCTTTAACAAATAAAATAATAACATTGCAAATGTTGAGATACAATTGAATTCTCCAATATAGACAGAATGTCTGAGAAAAAAGTGAGCCACTGGGAGAAGGGGAGGAGGTGAGGAGAATAAACAAGGTCAGAGAGGTTGGGAGGTTCCAAATCTTTCTAGAAACAGCTGCCCTTCCTAGTGTCTTTTCCTTTGCCCCACCAAATTTGAATAAATGTCCAGGCAGCTTTTTCCTTCTCTATCAAGTGAGGCGGTTGCCTCTGGCTGCTGAACTGTAAAAGCATGCTGGGGAGTGAGATGTTCTCTCCTGGACCAGGGGCAGCTGCACATGTGGACTTGAACCCAGAACTGTTGGAGGTTAACTGTGTCACTTCTACTGGGCTCTTTCCTGGTCTCTGTGGGTGACTGTGGCATCTGCCAGTCCTTCAAACACCTTACCTCTTTGTCTTGACTCTTGGTGTGGTTGTTCTCCATCCCTCCGCTGGGTGACATGTCTAGTCGTTTAGGATAAACTATCTCTTGGAACTTTAAATCAGGGGTTTGTTTTATGACCATTGCTAGAGAAAGAGAGAGAATACTGATATAAAAGACCGAAGGCTTTTTGTTCTGTTTTATTTAGATTTGGTTGGTTGGTTGGTTGAAAGGATATGAAAGACTGGAGTGCAAACTCAAAGGAGAAGTTGATTCTCTGGCTTTAGCTTAGATTACTACCTCTCTCTCTCTCTCTCTCTCTCTCTCTCTCCTCACTCCCCATTCCCTCCATTGTAGGAAAACTTCAACAATGAAACATTTCTTTGGATGATCTCTGCATGTGCAAATTCTAAACTGCTGTGATGACTGTGTTCAGTTTTGGGCTGAGAACACACAGGTGAGCCAGGAGTAGTGTCTGCTGCCTGCCATAATCCAGTCCCTTCTTCCTCTTTGATTCCCTTCAAAATTGTAATGTCCTTTTCCTCCCAAAGCTCTCAGGGACCTATGCTGTTCCTTTTCTATGTCTCCTTCTCATGGCAGTACAATCCCTAGGTACCCATTCCTAAAAATCAGACTTTTCTTTGGCAGGTGAAACCTAATTCTTAGGGGAGATTCAAAGTGACTTTACTCCCCATGGGATAAGAAACTATGCTGCTCTCTGCCTTATTAGCATTTCCTCTCAAGACTAGATTCTGCAAGAAATAAGGTTTTTGTTGAACTCTTGGAGGAATTTTAAAGCAACAAGCAGCAAGTAGGAACATGGTTTGTAAACAAAGGCTCCTTCTTAATGAACTGCAATTCATATCACATGGAAAGTTTCAAATTCTTCACAAACAGGAGGAAAAGAACTGATCATGGAGCCAAAAGCTGTGGTCTTAACCCCTAAAATTTAATGACCTTGTAAAACTCATTTTGTCTTCTTATAATTTCTTCTCGAAGATAGAGATTTGTATAAAACTTGAGTGAAACAAAATGCATAAAATTATTCAGCTCCGTGCTAGGAAAATGTAGTACCCCTTTTCCGCTTTTTTAAAATTATTCAATCATTCATATAAGGTTAGTCTTATCTTCTATGGTTAACATTTTCACACATTAGTTTCTGCACTTAAAGCCAGTTTTTCATCCATTGTGACAATCAGAGTGACTTAGGGACACTAAGAAATTCTATATGTGGTTGATGTGGAGAACCAGAAGGAAAACAGTATAGGAAGAATTCTCTTCTAGTCCACTCCCAAATTTCTACTGTGATGCTGTCCTGAGAACGATTCATCATGTGCTAAAACTCAAATCCATGACTCCATTAGAACATGTTCTTTTATCAAAAGACAATGTGAATCCATCAGTGGGAAAGGCATGGGCTTCAAATTAGGGTAGATTTTAATAATGTCTAGATCCAACTCTATTGTTCATGGTGCAATTTTGTGAAAACCCTTAAGGAATCTGTTTTCCTTCCTCATTACTTTCTCTGTCTGTTTTATTTAGATTTTATTTTATAAGAATAGATTACAATTTCTTTTGGGCTGAAGACCTTTGCAATATTTATGAAATAAAATCTAAATCCAATAGTATCCCTTTAATGAATATAAAGATGGAAGTCCAACAAGGTCTAGTGAAATTCCAACTTCCTTATAATCAAAAATATTTCATTTCAGAAATAGAATGGCTCAATATTCTTATTTTAACTATATTGTCTCAAATCACTATGTCTGATTTTTTCATACAACCAGAACAAAAAATTATGTTTAACATTGCATTCTTTCTATACAGCAAGCATAAATATTACCATCTGTGATTTTTTTTTAACATGAAAACTCAAGTATTTGTTCAATAAATAGTTATTGAATGCTAACTTTATGCCTGGCATAGTTTGTGAATGTTGTGTTAAATTAATCAATAGAATAGACATGATCCCTAACCGTGTAGAATTCACATTCTATTGGGAAAAGACTGCAGATCTCATCTATCTATCATCTATCTATGTATCTATCTATCTATCACCTATCATCTATCATATATCATCCTTATTTATTTAATCTGTCTACCTACCTACCTAGCTAGTTATCCATTCATCCATCACTATCTATCTATTTATGGAGAGATAGATTTAATATATTGCATGTACTTTAAAGAATCCAGCCACATAATTTGCAGTGACAAGTACTATGGTGATGGAATTCATCAAGATAAAGTGGATTCTGAGTGCTGGAGTGAGGTGACTATTGAACTTTCCAATAGGGCAGAGTGGTATCATTTTGGGCTGTATGTTTTAAAAAATAAAATAAGCACTAGCGGTAAAGCTCAGTGGTGATAGAATGCATGCTTATAGCAGGCCCTGGGTTCAATCACCAGCAAAACAATAACAAAAATAAATGATAGAATTATTAGAATTATTTAATGAGCAATACAATTTCAAAGACATCCTTAGTAAATTATTATGCAAATCATAAACTCACAGTCAATTATGAACACCAAGTTTATAGCAATTGAATAAATGGATTTGAAAAGACTTCAATGAGCTGTATGCACAAATTATAATGATTAGCTTAATAATTATTGTATTTTATCTTTTTTATGTTTAGGGCTGAATAGTGTGAGAAACATATGAGAAATACTAGGTCTAGAGCCAGCCCTGGATGTGCAAGTTTTGCAAAGCATCATTAAATAAGTGATAATTTTATGGTGAGCTTAGAGAAGTCCTTAGCATGTCCTTTGTCTATTGCAGAATGGGATTTGCCTTCAATGTGTTTATGTATCAAAATGTGCAGGGTCACAGCATTTGACTTTCAATATGATCATCATGTATGGTATGTGGCCATCAGTGGACTCACCTGTCAGAATGGATGTCCTGAAATATCCATATATATTAGGACTAACCTTCCATCATATCTATATGAGTATACCATAGTAAGTCTCACCATTGGATATATCTGCCAGACACTAATTTACCAAAAAATATAAATTAATAAATCAGTAGAGTAGAGAAAAGGGAACCGAAAGAGGAAGAAGATGGAGGATAAGGGTAAATACTGGTGACTTAATTAGAGCAAATTATATTCCATGCATTTATAATTATGTCAGAATGAATCCTAATGTATAAATATTATGAACCATAAAAAATAATAAACCTTAAAGAAGGAAGAGTTATATTTCTAGAACTAGTCCTTTTTACCATCATTCTCCCCTTGAGAATCTTTCTCATGGAAATGTCCAAAACCACAGATTTTAAAAACAGCCCTATTCATGAATACATTAATGAAATTTCACTTATTAGTAAAACATATAACAGAGAAAAATAAATTTGGTTCATCTATTTTGGGAAATATTGTGCAAACATTATTTTTCATGTATTAAAATATATAAGAAATTAAAAAATGTGTGATAAGTTTTAGAATGCATGTTTTGTATAATATTTTAAAATTTCTTCACTCAAAAGGATATTTTACATGAGCATTTAGATATAGTTTTATTTTGTAAAGAAAGAGATAGGAGATACACGGAAATGAAAACAGTATTGTTCTTTGAATCATACAATCACGTCATTTTACCAAGGGTACTTTAAACATTCATCAGATAATTTGGGTTTTATATAAAATGCCAATATCATTGTGCTTACCTTGAGTATGAACCATGAGCCAGAGTACAGAAAGCAGGACCCAAGACATGCTGGCTCCTGTAGGTATCTGAGGCCCCCTCAGCTGTTTTGCCTTCCTCAACTTCTCTTTAGAATCTGAGAAGGAAAATAAGACCTAAACCTTTTCTTCTGAGAATGAGGACAGTTTCCTCATGGTTTGGGGTAATTGCCAAGAAACAGAAGTGTCCGAACTTGAGAATGTTCCTCATTTAGGAGGGGTATTTATGTCTGGGACTGTTGCTCATTAGATACTCACATCTGGATAGCAGCTAGGCTTGGACCCTCCTGGAAGAGTGGGAATGTGAAAACCGAGAAGGAGGTACCCACGAGAACACTCAATTTATTTACACATCTACATTTAGAGAAAATATATCAAAATTCTGTATGTATTTCAAGAAACTGTCACAGAAGAACAGAGAATTTAAAATACAAACACCTAGGAAAGTCTTGCAGCCAGGATATTGGAAATCTCTGTGATTCTCATTCTCCTTAGTTTACATTTCTTACAAAAATTCATATGATGTTACACTTACACATATACATATTGCAACACAGATCTATAAAGAAATCTGGAAAAGTAAATTATCTCTTTTTTTAAAGAGAGGGAAACAGAGAGAGAGAGAGAGAGAGAAAGAGAGAAATACATTTTTATTTAGTTTTTCATGTGGCTTTCATTGCTACAAGACTTCATTGTGTACGTGGTGCTGGGGTTTGAACTCCTGTACTCACAAATGCTGGGCAAGAGCTGTAACCTCCAAGTCACTGCTCCAGTCCCAAAAGTAAATTATCTTGAAAGTGCTAACATCAACCAACCTACATATGGCATATGAAGTATGTCTGAGGTGTACTACGAGCCCTAGATCATGAAATACAGTTTTGTCAATCACCAAAATGCTACATTTTCATAGTCATAAATATTTAAAAAAACATGAGGGGAAAGGGCTGATTATTCATTGCTCCAGCATCAAGAAAGGACTTATGTTAACATCTTGACAATTTCTTTCATCTCTTTTTTATGCACTAAAAAGAAGGGAGGAAAGAAATGAAGGAAAATTAATTTTATTATACAAAGTGTTTCACACTGTGACGCTTTTGGCATAGCACTTCAGCATAAGAATTTTCATCATATTAAATATTAAGGTGTTGGGGGATGGAGTGGTGGGTCTGCAGTTACAGCACTTGATTGGCATGCACGAGGATGCAGGTTCAAACCCTAGCATCACGTACACAACACAATGCTGGAGCAATGAAAGCCACATGAAAAAAAGGAAATAAAATTGATTCTTTCTCCCTTTATCCCTCTCTCTTAAAAAATATGAAGATGTTTTAATGACCTTATATATTACACTGTTTGCACTTTATGTGTGGTTGTGTATGCTTCAGTGACTGATTTCTGGGATAAATTCCTACAGGGGGTGTTATTTAGTTAAAAAATGGTAAATCAGTTTGAGATTGTTGGAATACCCTGACCCAGTGTTTTTCAGAGAGGTCATCCCAAATATAAATTTCCATTTAGAAGGTTTTCCCAGTCTGAAAAAGCTATGCTCACTACCAGCAGAACTTAATTTTTATTGATATATTTGGGAGTTTCCTGGCATCTGATGTTAAGTTTTGAGGTCTCCTTTCTCTGTCCATTGTGTGTTTGTTCTTCTAACTTCCCTTGAATTAACTGCGTTCTCTCTCTCTCTCTCCATCTTTTTACTTCTTTTGCTGGGTCTAGAAGGTAGGCATTCTAGTTATATCCTTTACAATTTTAACAAAGTTATATTTTAACAAGGTGTAATATTAATTACTATCTTTACCATCAAACGATAGAAGAGCCTGGAATGGTTCAGTGTTTATCAGCCCCCCACCCCTCACCATCTTACCTGTGGTTGTCAAGTATTTTTAGATTTGCCATGTCTTTTGCCCCCATGTAGATCATCATTATTTTTTGCATATTTTATGTAGATGATGCTTCTGGAAATTACTCACATATTAACCAACTTCTCTGTTCAAAGATCTATTTAGCATTGGTCTTCTTTTTAAAAATTTAACTTTCTTTTTTGCAAGGCATATTCTTTAGTAAATCCATTTTGTTAACTAAAAAATTTAGTAAATTCAACTTTTATTGGAGTAAGCACCTTTATGATTTTTATAATTATTTTTTCCTGAGGCAGCTGTAGTAATGTATGCCTGTAACCCCAGCAGCCTCAGGAGGCTGAGGCAGTAGGAGCACAAGTTCAAGGCTAGCCTCAGCAATTTAGGGATTGAAATAAATAAAATAAAAAGGGATGGAGATATAACTCAGTGGTTCCCTGGGTTCAATTCCCAGTATTAAATTTTTTTCCAAATGCATTTTTTATCCTATTCTTTAATGGTAGCTTAGTTGGGAGTTGTTATGGTTTGGATGAAAGGTGTCCACCAAAAGCTTGTGTGAGACTACCCAGGAAGGCTCAGGTGAAATGATTGCATTATGAGAGCCTTAACTCAGTGGGTTAATGGGGATTAACTGGCAACCTTAGGCAGGTAGCGAGTGGCTGGAGAAGGTGGGTCACTGGGGACGTGACTTAGCAGTATATATTTTGTATCTGGCAGGGCATTTTCTCCCTCTTCTCCCTGGAGCTGTGCCTTCCACCATGATGTTCAGCCTCACCCTGAGCCTTCAGAATGAAGCTGGCCCTCTATGAACTAAGACCTCTGAAACCGCCAGCTCCAAATAAACTTTTCCTCCTAAAATTATTTTTGTTGGGTCCTTGTGCCACAGAAACAAAAAAGACTGATTAAAACAGGAGTACTCTTTGAGGATAGCAATTAATGTTTCTCTGAACTTTGGAGATGTTATTTAACTATCTTTTGATAATTGTCACTTTGAAAATACTGCTTTCAATCTATTTAATGGAAATTAATTTTTGTTTATCATTGATACAGCTAGAATAATTTTCTAGGTCAGTTAACTATTTATTAAGGTCATACTAAATTTAAGCTTATATCAAGTTACTACTACATTTCTGTTTTCCAAGATGGCTCTGTTGTAGAATGATATCATGGCATTTACAGCTAAATGAATGGAAATGTAAAAAATCATGTGAAGTGAAATATTCTAAAAACAGTGACTTAAGAGCCAAATGTTTTCTCTGATATGTGGAAACTAGAGTAAAACCTAAGATAGGATGAAAGTTAATTAATAAACCCACAAAAATTAAAATTTCACATAAGTTGGGTGAACCATAACTATGAAGATGGGAAGGGAAGGGAGGGATGCAGGGAGGAGAGGGATGGAAAAGGGGTTATTAATATGGCTAGGAACACTCAACTCCCATGAGAAGCCAAACTATATACAGGCAGACAGAGAAACTCAGAAATTTCAATAATTAATATACATGTATACGCTCACTTCTATCTATAGCATGCGGGCATTACAGAGCAGGCATGAGATCAGGAAATGGACGAAGTGGGGGAGATCCTGGACTAGGATTGGCTTTAACTTACTTTGTCAGTATCTATGTATGCACGGATATGTAATGATTCATTCCAATATGTAAGACTATGTCAAACAAATTTAAAAAAATAAAAATAAAAAAGATGGCTCTGTTAAAATCCCTGCTACTGAGATGTTCCTCCAACGGAGACAGATACAGTCTGCATTGATGGGAAGCCCCATGTTGGAAGTCTGTGCATTGTGTTCTGACAGACATCTCTTGATGGGTGGAGAGAGTGAGGTAATAATAGCTAGAGAAGGAACAGGGGAATTGGGTATATAAAACAGTCACGTATGTGTACAAAATTATAGTTTATTTAACTCCTATGTTTTCTACCACTGGCACACAACATAAAATGTAAAAGGTATGTGACATAAAGCTTACAGTGTATGCAGGGGCCACATCCCAAGAGGAAAATGACAGTCACCTTAAAAGAGAAGGTGCATCAGAGCCAGAGAGGTGGCTTAGTGGTTATGGATGCTTCTCTGGCATGCATAAGGACCCAAGTTCGAACCACAGTACCACGTAGACAGCTAAATGTCAGAGAAATGAAGTCCTGATGGAAAATAAATTAAAAATGATTCTCTCTTTCTCCCTCTCTCACTGTCCAAAGAGAGAGAGAGAGAGAGAAGGTGCATATTTGAGAAACCCTTAGTTCTGTCAGACTTGCTGATTGATTGGATGTAGCAAGTGAGGGAGGCAGAGGAATTTGGAATGAGTTCCAGAGTTCTACTTGAGTGACTACATGAATTCTGCAGAAGCCATCTTCTAATTTGGTGAGTTGATGGGAATTGCCATTGTCGACACTCTTAAAACTGAAGATAAATCTCCCTATGTACCCTTGAGAAGCACAGCATTTTGAAGGTGATAGATGTTTAAAAATATCCAGTGAACATATACACCAAGGAAGAAGTTTGAAACTAACTCTTTGGGATTTTGATAATGTTTTTAGATAACTATATATTGTTCAATTAATTAAAACAATAGAAATAACAATGAAGAAATTGTTTACTCACTACATCTGGAGAGGAGGAGACATGGCACAAACTATTGCTGAATTCAGTATTCAAAGATTGATTAAACAAAGGACTTAATTTCTGACTATAAATCTAAGAAATAATGACCAACATCCTGATTACGGAGAATTTTGTTCCCATAAAGCATGCAACTTAACATTTTGGAATGTTTGGTAATAACGTATTTTGGAAGATTTGGGGAAGTCATTTGAATATAGTCTAACTAGAAAGGAAAATAAACAGAAACATTCACACAATTTACAATTATTCCTTATGAATTTAAAGACTTTCATACATGATTTTTATTTGGCCATCATAAAAATAGGTATTAATAGTTCAATGATTATAATTCTTACTTTGAGATGACTGAAACAAGTTTAGGGATTTACTTCAAATTACCCAGAAGATCTTTAATGAACATTTTGTAAGTCATTAAGTTAAAAAAAGAGATAGCAGAACCAAAGGATTTCAAGTATTTTTTTGTGAGCTATTCCATGATGGCTTTTCTTTGAGGTTGATGCATTTTGGTAAATGATTGTCAATTTAAATTTTCTTTTCAAATAATCAATTTATGATTTTCTTTATTATGTTACTATGTACCAGTTCATTTTGACTTTTTAAAATTTTTTAATTTTTACTTCAACATTTTTAGTATTTGAAATCATTAATTTTAAACCTCTCATAACATATGCACTGAGAAGTTATACATTTTTCGGAACAGTCCAATAAAATTTTATTCCTTTTATTTTCATTATCATTTACTTAAAAACATCTCCTAAAATTTTCTCATTGATGTGAAATTTATGTGTGCTCTTTAATTTCCAAATGTTTGGAACCCTCCAAAGTCTCCTATTTAAATAGAATCCTCATGTATTTGTGCTCTGTTGTAGGAAAATACTTTTAAACATTTCTACCTCTTGAAATATGAAATAGCCAGGTACAATGGCACATGCCTGTAAAGCTAGTGACTCAGGAGGCTGAGGTAAAAGGATCACAAGTTCAAGGGCAACCTCAGCCACTTAGCAAGACCCTGTCTCAAAATAAAAGAAATAAAATTGCTCTGGGGATGAAAAAAAAAAGTGTTCCTGGGTTCAATCCCCAGTACCAAAGAAAGAAAGAAAAAAAAAGAGAGAGAAAAAAAACTGTATATATAAGATACATTGTACAGCACACTGTCTTAGTGAAGGATTCATGTTCTTGCGAGAAATTAAGTGTTTGTGTAGTTATTTAATGTAGCACCCTTTATATATCGATTCAATGATGCTGGCTGCCTGGTTGACAGTGGTGTTCAAGTCTCCTGTAAGTGTACTGTTAATGACGTTCCTCATATTCAATTATTTCCTGAGGGACAGATAGGAAGTCACCTGCCATAACGGTGCATTCATCTATTCCTGCCTTATTGTTGAATACTGTGTATTTCCAAGTGTAATTTTTAGACATATATTATTTGGAATGTCTTCATGATGAATTGACTTGTAAAAGAAGTCCCTCCTTATTTACAATGTATTTCTTATACAAACATCTATATTTCTTATATTTATGTGACCATAATGCATTTCTGACAAAGAGTGTTTGCATAATACAAGTTTTTACAATCAATTTTACCATTAAATTAAAATTGAGTATGTTTCTTTGGCCTTAAATGAATTATTTTCAATTTCTTTGTAAAATGTATCTACTTTTCGAGTTGCTTTGCCCAATTTAATTTTTTTGTATTATTGCTATGCTAGAGGAAATATGCTCTATTGCTATCTTTTTCCTTTTTTTTTTACAATTACTTTTCGTTCCTCTGCTTTTGCTCCTCTGTCTTCTTTGGAGAAATACAATTCAATTTTTTAAATGCTATACTTTATTTTTTTCATGGGATACGTGGCTAAACCTTATCACAACACTTTTTCAGAATTTTTTTTCTTGCTTTTAGATAATGCAAAATCATATATAAAAGTACATTAGGCAACCCCAGCACCACGTACACAGTGAAGTGTCAGAGCAATGAAAGTCACATGAAAAACTGAATAAAATTGATTAGAAAAAAAAGTACATTAGGTGTGGCTTGACAGTTTCATTATTCCGGTCATCTCTGTATTCTTCATGATTTTTGCCTGTTTGAATTGTCCATAATCAAAAAAGAAATGAAATATCTGAAAATTACGGTGAATTTATCAATTTCTTTTGTGGCTCTAAGAATTTGTTAGTTACATGGATGTGTAAAATATTTTATTTTCTTTTAAATTACACAGAAACTCTCTCTATCCCTTTCGCCTTCTATCCCAAAAAATACCTTTTGCCATAAAGTATGTATGTTTGATCGTTAGTACCTGCACCAGCTGATATTTCTCTTTCTATCACTTCATTTTCAGTCGTTGCATGAAATCATATTTTAAATGTGCCACTTGTAAAAAAATGTGTACCCATGTTTAGGTTTTAACCCAATCTGTTGATGTCTGTTTTATTTGCCTGTAAGTTTATTTTATTTGTATTCATTGTTACTACTGATATCATTTATCCCATTTTTCTCATAGTTTTGTTCCTTTGGTATTTCTTAAATAATCTTTATCCCCCAAATAAGACAAGAATTCACCATGCTTTCATATCCTTTGCTTTTCCCCAGGCCCTACATTGTCCAAAAGCATAGCCATTAGCCACATGTGGCTACTGCATGCAGAAAGGATTCCTTACGTAGTTAAACTTCTGTAACCTTTGATGCTCAAGAAAATATACATATTTTTTAGAGATCGAGGGACTGTGAGAGATAGAGATAGAGAGAGCGAGAGAGAGA
Source organism: Aplodontia rufa (assembly GCA_004027875.1). Classification (NCBI taxonomy): domain Eukaryota; kingdom Metazoa; phylum Chordata; class Mammalia; order Rodentia; family Aplodontiidae; genus Aplodontia; species Aplodontia rufa. The sequence goes on from PVKS010005005.1 coordinate 69,023, forward strand.
ATCATCTTTTTATTTAGTTTTTCACGTGGCTTGCACTGCTCTGACACTTCTCTGTGTATGTGGTGCTGGGGTTCGAACCCATGTCCTCATGTTTGCCAGGCAAGCACAGCAATTTTCAAGCCACTGCTCCAGGCACCCCCAAGAATATTTTTAATAAAACCCTTCTTATTTAATGGCACTTTGGGTTGGACATGAAATCCTAGGTCCTAAGTTCTTTTCCATTAATATTTCAAAGGGATCTGGATATACTAATACATTAATTATCAAGTACACATTGTTTAAAAGGGGCAGATCTAAAACACACCTCAAAATGCAAAGACTGAACATGAAAGGAAGGCTAAGGAATACTCCTTTATTATATTTTTTTCCTTTGAATCTACTACTGGTTCTTAAAAAATATGGTCAATAGGGTTCTTGCTACATCTCTCAGAATAATGGAATTTCCTCTCCATTTTCTATGCTCCTAGATTTGCCATAACTTTCTTGGAGGGAAGGAGCAGGGCAGCCTCAGGAATGATCATCTGGAAAAGCTTAGGATATTGGGCTTAGGCTGTTGGTGAGTGTGGGAACTCAAGGCTGGTAAGTGACTCTCCAGGGACCCTCAGACAGCTCTGCAATCACGTGGTACCTTTGGCGGGCAGAGAAGCAGCATTAGCACTGTGAACTCCATAGCGCTCTTTCCATCACGCTTTAGAGGAGCGGGTGGCAAAGCAACTCCAGGGGTCTGTAAGGCTCATTTCCCTGGCATCTCCATGCACAGGCTTCTCCACCTCTCTGATTGCATTCCCCAGCCCACCAGGACGCGTCCCCGTGGCTGCAGATAGACACAGCACTGTGCGTTCCAAACACTCCATTCCTTCTTTACTCTCTCACAAATTCGTCAAGCTGATTCCGTATCAAGCCAAGGCTGCACATGCAGGTCCGACATAGAGCCCACACCCCATTTCCACCTTCTCCAGGGAATCCTTCTAGATCTCTTACTTCTCCTGGGACCAAAAATAAATAAATAAACAACTAAGCAAGCAAACAAACAAACAAACTGCCACACCAGCAATTTGGTTGAAAGAAGTTACTATTTTCTTAAGAAAAGGTGAAGGAACATGTTTTCTTTTCCCATTACATTTACCTAGAACTAAATCATTCGGTTGAGCAGATCCTTAAACCCGTTTTTGGAAGAAATCATCCTGAGTGAGGTCAGCATAACCCAGAGAACCAAGGGTTGAATGTCTTCATTCATCTGTGGAGGCTGGATCTAGACCCTGGCCATTGAGAAAGGAGGTCAACTCTCATGTATTAAACCCTGAAAAAGTGTAGGGACAAACAACCTAAGGCAGTCGTAGAGATGTATTGGGAAGGAGGAGGGAGAGGGGGGAGGGACAAAGGTGGGGGACTCTAGGGGGTAGATCTAATTTTCAGAATATAAATATATTGTTTCATTGGAAAAATTAAAAAAAATTGTATCAAGGAAAAAAGTGTAAAACCTTATCAGTCTGTCTATCTTTCTTCCCCTTCACCTCTCCGTTGTGTGGTAAGAAGGAAGTGGAAGTCCAAACCGAACTGTCAGTGTGGCTTTTGTGGTGAGATACTTTTGCACGAACCCCCACAAGTAGCTGGTGCAGGGCTGGAGGTCATCTGAACCGGTGCGTGCCGTGGGGGGCTCAGGAGCTGAAGGGAAATCAGAGGACACAAAGGTATTTTCTAATAGTGGTGTTATCTCCAGCTGTCACAGATAAAAAGTGACCAGATCTGTCAAAAAGAGGTGTCTGGCAAATAAGCAAGCACGTGAAACTCCTCCGCCTTAGAGGTCAACAGGGATTTCACACTGAAACGGTGAGACCCTCTGCACACCCCTCACAATGGCCCAAGCGCAGACTCTGCAGCATCAGATTCAGTGCTGACAATGGCACGGTTGATTCTGATGCTTGCATTTGACCAAGATCCATTATAATACCAAGAACACTTCCAACATCACATTCTGGCAAATGAAGAAATTCTGCATTCCTTTGCTATCTTTTTTACTCCAAATGTAATTACTTACAAATAAAATAACTACAAGGGCAAGGAAAAAATGTAACACTCTGTATATACTTTAATATTGAAAAAAAGGGTCAAAAAGTCTAGGAATGGGTCTATAGAAAAAATAGATTCAGCACTCTCAAATAATGCTTCAGTTCCATTTTTGGGGGGATTCCTATTATCTAGATTTTAATCATTTTTACTTCTAGCCTCCATAATTTTTGGAGATAATCAAATATACAGTTGATATTTAAAAAGACATTTATATCTAATAAATGTGTAGCAATGCAAACTGTCACTAAAGCCACTGTGTTTTCAGACGTGAATTCCTTCCATGGCAAATTTATAAAGTATGATATGGATTTTTTAAAGATTTCTTACTCTAAAAGCAGGAGAAAACACTGCTTGCTCCGTGCTGAGAAGAATAACTGCATTGTTACTTGGCTTCCTGATTCACAGCAGACAGTTCATTTGGGAATGCTGCTCTTGCTCCTGTTGGGGTGACTATCTGAAAGCCTGTGACCAGCTCGTGTATTGGGCAAGCAGCTGATCATCTGCACAGATGAAGAACACAGGGACTACTGGGGTCTCCAGACTGACCCTGTGGTGACGCCATCCTGAAAACTTCCTCCAGGTCCCAGAAGCAGGAGAATCTGTGCTCCCTGGGATTAAAATGATTAAAATATTTTTGGCTGGGTGGTTTTGCTTTGCTTATGTGATTTTACTCTCCTTGCTGGTGGGATGTTTATTCTGATTTTATGGACACTGTGAATCTTAGGACACTTCTGTTTATTCTTGTCTGTTTACTTTGTTGGTTGTTTCTAAGTAGCTTGGAGTAGAAGCTGGAGTTCATAATTAAACATGTAGAGTGATGCATTTCATAGTTCATGAATCTCCTCTGACCTGTGGCTTTTGGATTTCTGTAGTTTCTGTTTTCTAACTTTTCTTAACTGTTCTTTTTCCTTCTGTGCTATGCTTTTCTAAGTTTCCTGAATCAGTCCCTGCACAGATGTGTGCGTATGTTTAAATTAAAATAGACATTTGTCCCTTTTCCAGAATAAGGAGTGTTTATCCGTATATCTCTCGAGAATGCTGGTTTTCTCTTTTCTGTTATAGGTCTAATCAACTGCCTAGGATTCAAGATTTAAATGACACCTTCCAAACAAGCTTCTCCTTGTCTCCTGGTAAACACTTCGTCTCTACGTGCTTACTTGTTTATACCACTTTTTGGAACTAGGCTGGATACCAGGCACTGATATCAATCTTTTATCTTCAGTAACAAGTTAGTAAATGGAGGCTTTGTAAATGTTTTTATTGAAGAACTGAAGAAAACAACCAGGCAAGCATAATGTATTAAACCCAGAATGTCAATGGAGCACAGTACTTGATTTATTGAATATTTATCATTTTCTAGGCACTGTGCTCATCATGAGTAACAAAACAGAGGGTGACAAAAGTGACTTTCAAGAGTGGATGGTCAAAGGGACGTGCAAGTTGTTTGCTCCATCAGATAAATTTCAGTAATAGTTTTGTACATAAAATAAATGATTCTGAGGACCAAATAACAGAATTTCCTTCTAAATACTGTAATATTGCATGTGTCTTTCCATGCAAAATAGTTTTATAGCATGCAGTGTTGTGGTGTGGAAGGAACTAACCATTTGGATTAAGGATGGTTGAATTGGGGCCCTTGTTCAACAACTAGTGGCTATGTGATCTAAAGAAAAAAACACTTCTTTTCATCTTTATCTCAATTTCCTCATGTGTAAAATAATGATAATGATCTGTCACATAGGATTGTTATAAGAATTAAGTGATTTCACATAGACAGATCATAATATATACCTGTATGTTTTTGTTACTACCTTGTGTATCCTGATTATTTTTTCTTTTTTTATTCAGAAATTTATTTGTTGAACAATCACACAATCTTTTAACAAAATAATATAATATAATATAATATATATATATATATGTATTCTGAATATTAGATTTACCTCCAAGAGTGCTTCCCCCAATTACCCACCCTTATCCCTCTCCTCCCCTTCCCAAAACATCTCTAAAAATGTATTAGGTTGTATAACACTACATAATAGACCTCCTTTCTCAGTGGCCAGGGTCTAGTTCCAGCCTCCACAGAGGAGTGGAGACATTCGACCCTTGGTTCTCTGGGTTAAGCTGATTTCACTCAGCATAATTTCTTCCATAGCCATCCACTTACCTTCAAAGGCTGCAATATCATTGTTTCTAATTGCTGTGTATATGAACCATGGAATTTTACACAGCGATTAGAAACAATGATATCCTGATTATTTTAAATCCTAAAATTTACAATTGTGATTCTTTTTCTCTTAGACGTTTGCTAATTCAGTACTTGTTGATTTTCCCAAAATATAAATTCAGACACATTAGATAATGCAGTCTCAAATCTAGGACAGTATTTGATTTGCTGCAGAAGTTTTAGCTGAGATAAGACTTTACGTAAGAGGGGGAAACTGAATAGAAATATGCAGGTAAATTCTAAAAGCACATTACAGGGGGAATAAAAATCCAAGAAAATAAAGGGTCACAGATGGAATATGTACAAATAATGAGTAAGTCTTCCCCAAATCTTCTTCCTGCTCAAAGAAGAGGTCCTTGACACTGGAAACTCTATCACAGGCTTCCTCTAGGTAGTCACTGTTGAGTGTATGGTATCTACCTTTCTAAACCAAGGACACGGCCCTCTAATCTCACTGGAACTTTCCATTTCCATGCTGCCTTTACATGTTTCTTAGAAAACATTCCATGCTAGTCAGTTTCCCATTGCAATAATAAGTACCTGAGGTAATTGACTTCTGAAGAGGAAGGCTTGTTGTGGCTCATCAGTTTGGCCCTGTTGCTCCTGTGGTGAGAGGCAGGACCTCACAGCAGAGGGTCAGGGAGAAAGCAAAGCAGCTAACCTTGTGTCAGGAATGCAAAAGAGATACCGAGAAGAGGGTAGGGTCCCACAGTCCCTTGGAGAACACATCCCGAAAACTTGAAGACCTCCCACAAGACCTCCACCTATTTCAGGTTCCACCACTTGCCAATAGCTCTGTGCTGGGGATGAAGCCTTTACTACATGGACCTTTGGGGAGCATCTAACATCCACACTGCAGCAACTTCTTTGAAAACTAACAAGCTGTGTATTCTTAATTCCATTTTGCAGATGGAGAACTGTAAAGATGCTCAAAGAATTACACTATTTACATAAGATTAAAAAAAGGTAATTATTAGCAGAGCCAGAAAGACTGCCTACAATTTCATTTCTATTCATGTTATGCCCTCCCATGCTTAAAATTTATTTTTACTATGATTTCTTACTTTTTCCTCTTCATATTTCTATTACATTTTCTCTTCATTTTCACTCACTTCAGCTTTTTAATAGATCTGCTATTAGCATGAAAGATTAAAACTTGTTGCCTGGAATTGGATCCTGCAGCCTCCATGTCAATTAGAGTTACATGTCCTAAAAGACACATAAGTCCCAGTGAGCTGTGTCACAGAAGTTTAAGGATTTAGAAGGCCAATTTGGTGACAGGCATTGACTTATAAGAGAAAAATGCTATCTGCTGAGTTAACCTTTGGGCTGTAAATTGAGGCCTTCTCATGAGAAATGAAACAACTTTTGCAGTTAAAAGGTTCATATCTTCTTTCATCAAAGATTTTGGGACATGAGGAGGAGACTGTTAAGTCATAGTTACATTAGTGTCACCATATTTTGGCCTTAGATAAGTTTCTGAACTTCCTTAAATTGTCATTCCCTGATACTGAAACCCAACAAAGACCCATCAAAAGAAGAAATCTACTGACCAATATTTTTAATGAACATAGACTCAAAAATCCTTAATAAAATACTAGTAAATCTCATTAAAAAACACATAAAAAGATTGTACATCATCATCAAGTGGGGTTCATTCTAGGAATGCAAGGATGGTCCAACATACACAAATGTGATCCATCATTTAATCAGAAGCAAGGACAGAAAAACCACATAATCATCGCAATAGTTGCACAAAAGGCCTTTGACAAAAATCCAACACCCATTTATGTTCAAAAGATTGGAGAAGCTTGGGATTAAAGGACCTTTCCTTAACATTGTAAAGACCATTTATAACAAACCCATAACCACTATCATCATTCTAAATGGAGGAAAAAAATGACAGCATTCCCACTAAACTCGGGGACAAGGTGTTCACTTTCACCACTCTTATTCAATATAGCCCTCAAAATACTAGTCAAATCAATCAGGCAAGAGAAGGAGAACAAGGAGGTACAGATTGGCAAAGAAGAAGTAAAATTATCTCTATTTGCTGATAATATGATCCTAGAAGACCCTAGAAATTCCACCAAAAAACTGCAAGACTTTGTCAATGAATTTGGCAAAGTAGCAGGATACAAAATCAATACTCATAAATCAATAGCACTTCTAGATTTCAATGATGATTCTGCTGAGGATGAAATCAGGAAGACCATCCCATTCATGATAACCTAAAACAACAATATATACTTGGGAATTAATCTAATCAAGGAAGCAAACATACTCTACAAGGAAAAGTATAGAACATTGAAGAAACAAATAGAAGAAAACCTGAGAAGATGGAAAGATATCCCATGTTCTTGGATAGGCAGAAATAATATAGTCAAAATGGCCACTCTTCCAAAAGCACTATATAGATTCAATGCAATCCTCATCAAGATATCAATGACATTCTTCACAGATATAGAAAAATCAACTTTTAGATTTATATTTATTTGAAAGAATAAGAGACCTAGAATAGCCAAAGCAATACTTAGCCAAAAAAAAAGAAGAAAACAAAGAAAGAGCAGGCATCATCACAATACCTGATCTGAAACTATACTACAGAGTTGTAGTGACAAAATACAGACAAAATAGAACATGGTATTAGTATCAAAATAGACACGAAGATCAATGTAATAGAACAGAAGATACAGAGATGAAACCACAAATCTATATCCATCTGATATTTGACAAAATTGGCAAAAATATTTCCTGGAAAAAAGACAGCCTTTTCAACAAATAGTGTGGGAAAACTGGACACCCATATGCTGAAAAATGAAACTGGATCTGTATCTCTCACCCTGCAAAAACGCCAATCAAAATAGATAGAAGACCTAGGAATTAAACCAGATAAAACTGTTAGAGAAGAAAATAAATCCTTCTGTTCACTCATCCTGGTCTATGGATTTCATTATTCACATTCACAAGACAAGAACCCTGAAGGAGGATGAGATTGATGGTGAGCCGCTAGAGTATGCTCCAATACTGAGGAACATTGCCCATCATTGAGAGCTGCAACACTTCTAGGCTGCAGAGGCAAGCAGCTTATGCAGACCCCACATGCCAGTAGAAGCAGAAGCAGCTGCTATGGTCTGCTGCAACACTGGAGGACAGTGCCCACCATTAAGAGCTTCAATGTTTCTGCATTGCAGAAGCCTGAACCTTACCCAGAACCCACTGGCTTTAAAGCCTGCACCTTATGCATATCCCACTGACTGGTAGAAGCAGAGGAAACTCCAGTCTCACCAGTCAGTGGAAGAGGGCAACTGACTTTATCTCAAAACTCTTGTTTCAGAATCACCACATCACCCAGATATCCCACTACATGGTGTTTATCCAAAAGAACAAAAATCAGTATACTGTAGTGATACATGTCCATCGATGTTTATAGCAATGCAATTAACAATAGCCAATTTATGAAACCAGCCCATGTGCCATTAATAGATGAATGTATATATACAAATATATATCTCATTTTCTAGATATATAGATAGGTATTAAATGGATAGAACTGGAGAAGGCCATGCTTAGTGAAATAAGCCACTGAGAAATTTAAGGGTGGAATGCTTCCTCTTGTATGTGGAAGCTAGAGCAAAATAAGGAAAAACAAAAAGGTCAGCAAGGGTAGAGGAAAGGATCCCGTGAAAATAGAAAGGAGATCCCTGGAGGCCACAAAATAATTTTCATTTTCCCCCTTTATTATGTTTGTTTCGCAAAGTTTCAGGTTTCATGGTCAATTTCATGGTATTGTACTACTATGCAAAGTGCCTCCAATAAATAAAATTTAGTTATGCACAAAAAGATGCTCTGTTCCAGAAACTCATAGTGGTTATGGTTGTACAACATCATGAACACATGGAATGCTATTGAATGATATATTGAAAACTGGACAAAATGGCAAATTTTATGTGTTCATCACCACAGTAAAAATATTTAGGGGAAAAAACAGAATTTTAGGTGAGTGAAGCAAGAGGACAAGAGATTCAGAGTTGGTGGTTTTGCAATCAGGAATCCCAACTTATATCATTTAGAATAACCAACACAGAACATCTGTTTCACCTCTGCACTGTCCTTCAGCTCTTACTGCTAATACCATTTTCAATAAACCAAACTTGAGCCAGAAACTAGTGTCACTGCCAGGGCTTCCGGAAACTCAACCTTACCGTAATGTCCACCAATTCTCCATGTTTCCTGCTTTATATTATAACACTCCTAATCCAAAGCTCTGGGAAGATGTGTCTGAAAAGCAGATCCTCAATCACAACTAGGTTGTCACAGCAGGGACCTGGGAAAGAGTACACAGAATATATTTGGTGGCTATAATTGCAAGGGAGCCTTGTTTCCACCAAGACTTTCCACGTGGGAATCTTGCAAGCATGGGGGAGTATTAAAACACTTAGGAAGGGTAATATCTACTGTTGTGAGTTATGTTTCACTTTTTTTTTATTTTTAGAGAGGGACAGTGAGAGAGACAGAGAAAGAGAGAAACAACTTTATTTAGTTTTCCACATGGCTTAGTTGTGTATGTGGTGCTAGGGTTTGAACCCGGGTTCTCGTGCTTGCCAAGCAAACACCACAACTGCTGAGCCAGTGCTCCAGCCCTATGTTTCACTTTTATGACTCTTGTGAATTTAAGTTAATTTTTATTTTAATTATGATTAATGTGACTACACTTTGACAGCACTAAGTCCATTTTGAACTTTCTCTTGAAACACAAATTGTAACAGAACCAAGTTGTTGGCCAATAGTCACTTTTGACTAATTGTGCACCTTGACTAATTGTGCACCCCAACTAATTGTGCACCCCATTAAATGAGATAGTTGTTGTCTGGAAGGTCTCCCTCCAAAACTTGCCTCTTGAACCTGAGATAACATTGTAGATCCCAGTGACTTCGTACTGCCATTTAAATCCATTTCACTGTGACCACTCTTTTCTATTCACTATGAAAAAGCATTGGCTATTGGACATCCTGCCCAAATGGACAGTACTTTGCTTTATCTTGTGCAGCTTGACGGCACTGCACATCTGGTCCCAGATGATGCCACCTTAATGGGAATTGTCTCCCCAGACCAGCTACATGATTTCTTCTGAGGATGCAAAGGTTTTGGTTTGTTACTAGCACTATGTGCTTAACTAACTTTCTTTCACCCTTTTTCCCTATATTCCTTTGTTTACTTTTATGTAGCCTGCATTCGTGTGCATTGCAATAAGCTGATCCATTTGGAAACCGTCTTTGCCTCACTTGGTTGGACTAAAGGACGAAGGGGCTGCTGCTCCTGGAGGAAGCCCAGTCCTCGTGCTCATGCTTAAAATTGTCAACAGCTTCTGGACAACTGGACCACCCTGGCTGGTCAGTTCATCATTCATGTAGGAGCACTTTCCTAAACTACTAGTAAAATTTTAAATTCAAATACATGTTCTAGAGGAAAAATTTGCAATGTGCAGCAAAAACCTGGAAAACTTTCAAGGCAACCATGCAACATAAAGTAGTATCTAAAGGAAAAAATAGAAGTAACATATCTTGTATTGGGCTGCCCAGATCCCCAATCAGCAGGGAAGACAATCTCTCAGTGCTTGTCTTCTTGTCCAAGGCCACATCCCCTTTGAGTTCAGCTTGTACTTGAGGATGGCTGACGTGAGGAAATAAAGGCTTTTTCTCCTTGCCCCCAGCTTGGCTCCACTGTAAAGAACCTCCCAGGTTCAGGTGTGATGTGGTTGTTTTGATCTGGATACATGTTGTCCCCTAAAAGTTCATGTGTAACACAATGCAAGAACATTCAGAGACAAAATGGTTAGGTTATGAGAGGTGTAAACTAATCGGCGGCTTAATCCACTGATACAGATGTACTGGGCAGTAGCTGTAGAGCGGTAGGGGTGTTGAAGAAGGTAAGTCACTGGGGTGTGCATTTGGGGTACATATTTTATCCCTGGTGAGTGGAGCTCTCTGCTTCTTGATGGCCAGGATCTGAGCTACTTTCCTCCTCCATTCCTTTCCTGTTCTGCCTCACCATGGGCACAGAGCTATGGTGTCAGCCATCTATAGTCTGAGACCTCTGAAACTACTCCTCTAATTGTGCTTGTCGGATCTGTTGGGCACAGCTACCAAAGGGCTGACTAACATAGAGGGGTTCGCTAAGGCCTTGATTGAGACGTATTAATCTTCCTTTTCCTAATCCTGCTTCTTCCATTCCATTACATGGTGTGCCTGAAAATGTTCCCTAATAATCTTGCATGCTAAAATCTGCATCCCCAGAAACCCAAACTGCATTTCAGAGAACTGCTGGAGGATGGCACTCACATGATTCTCCACCACTGCATTATTTGAACAGTAGACATCTTTGAAAAGGTTTAACTGTTGAATACGCGAAGAGGACAATTATGAAATACTTTGAAATTAATAAAGGAGGAGGATTGAGTATAAAACATAAACTCAGAAAGATGGAAAATAAACTTAAGGAATTCTCCAAAATTACCAAGGAAACATGAGCAAAAGTGAGAGAACATGTGAGAAATGAGAAGAATGGCAGCCAACTGGGGTTCCTAAAGAACAGAAAAGAAATGAGAGAACGGAGATGGAGGAAGACAGTGAAAAAGTTTTCCAATGATGAAAGCCTTTTAGATATGATAGTTAATCTTCCCTAAATCTGCCTGGAGCATCTGAATCATTTCATCTATACTACTTGTATCAGTTGCATTTTGCTACATAGAAAATTAGCTCCAAACTACACCAGCTTGATTGAAAGAACACATGTTTATTATTCCACAGTTTCTGTAGGTGAGGAATGCCCAGTTTCTACTCCAAAGTCCCTCACAAGGCTCTAATCAAGACACAGGTAAGAAGTGATGAGTTTCAGAGTTGGTTCAGCTACTGTGGCAGAATTCAGGTCCTCAAGGCTGCTGAACTGAAAGGTTGAACCACGGTCAACCTCAGACCCTTACATGGGAGCCTTTATTAATGCAAATACGTATAGATAGTAACAAAAACATTTTCCATAACTCTGATGGCAACCAACTAAAATTGGCTTTGCTTTTTCACGTGTACTTCATTATTTTGTATAAAATTAAAAGTGTTCCCAAAATTCACACACACACACACACACACACACACACACTCTCACACACACTCACACAACAACAACAATTTGTTAAGCTGCTGAACAGTGAGGAGAAACTTCATGATGCCTCAAAGTACCTGAAGGAGAACATAATCCAATCTGTTAAGAAAAACAAATACAGATGGCAGAAATAGCTATTGAGAACTGGTTTGGTGGAATGGCTGAGCTGGTTCAATGTGAAGTAGGTAGAATTCCCACAACGTCAGCTGCAGATCCCGGTCTGGGATCTGTGGATCAGCACCTCCTCTAAATTCTTTGAACTGCTTTGCAGCTGTCACTGGCTCCAAGGTGGCTTAGCAAAGCAAGCTTATGGTAAGAAACGGTTTCCCTCATCATCCTGGGCTTGACTATCTGCATATGCGATCTGAATTTATTTTTATTTTTCTGCTTTTAGAAAGAGGGAGAGTGAGAGAAATAGAGAATGAGAATCAATTTTATTTAGTTTTTCATGTGACTTTTGTTGCTCCAACACTTTGTTGAGTATGTGGTGCTGGGGTTTTAACTGGCATCCTTGTGCATGGTGGGCAAACTCAGTACCCACGGAGCCACCACTCCAGCCCTGTATTTGTGTTTCTTATCAGGTTAAATTATGTTCTTATTCAGGTACTTTGAGGCACCATGAAGTTTCTCTGCACTGTTCAGCAGCTTACCTAGCATACCTCTGCACCAGGGGCATAGTGACATCATTTAGGAACCTACAAGGAAGTTCAAACATCACTTCCTGTGATTTATTTCTAACTTTGGCCATGGTTGGTGGCAAGTTGAATACTCAAAGTTTCAAGATTGCCATTTCATCAATATTAAAAAGGATAACGTGAATCTCTGGGTGGGAGCAGGTATTATAACAAAGAACCAACAGAAAACCAGTCAAGATTCAGAGGCTGCTCACAAGTAGATTGTGGCCTTATAGGAGATGGGGATTTATTTCCAGGTCAGGACAGGGTCATCTGAAGCTTCGCACTCCAGACTCAGCGAGGCTTTTTAAGTTGTTCTTGTATAAACTTGCACATGGAAAGTGAGGTTCCAACCAAGGGGTTTATTTGGTGGCTCTGCACTTGCTGGGTATTAAGCTTCACTCTTGAGACCAGAGTGAGTTCATATAGATCCCCATTCCAGAGGACTACATGAATGTCTCATGGGAAAAGTTCCTGTGTTGGAAATGGGTGAAACAAGCCAAGTAGAAGAGAAATGTGACAGTGACAATAAAGAGGAGAGAAGGATTCTGATGAAGAAAATGGCTACTTTATTAGTCAGGATGACTACTCTCTTGCATGTAAGAGAAAACCCAACTCAAAATTTTTGAACCATAAAGAAAATTTATTGAAAATACAAGAAGCCCTGAGTGCGGAGGCGACTCCTTATTAATTTACCAGCTCAATGGCGTCATTAATGAGACAGGTTTTTCTTAATCTTCCATCCTGTCTTGTTCAGCATGTTCTCCTTGTCTTCACAATCACAGGGCAGCTGCAGCAGCAGCAGATGCCACCATCCAGAAGAGATGATGAAATAATTCCCAGAAATTCCCACACACCTCCGCTATCATCTCACTGGAGAAGAGAGGAAAGCTCTATGTTCATCTCCAGACCAACCACTTACGAGCAAGTTAAGATCATTATCATTGAGTTAGAGGGACAAGGATTGATCACAGGGATATTTAAGCCCATCTCACCTAAAAATTAACAGTGGATGAAACCGGCATTCTAAATGCAAAGAAAGAAGGGAATTAGATATTCAACCAACATTTGCTCCACCATCTGTCAACTAGGCTGTGGCTGCTGAGGGCCATCTGATTCAAGTTTTCACAAACTGATTACTTTTTAAAAGCTTGGAATTTGAATGTTTACACATGATCTTCCACTTTTTAAAATATTGGCAGCAAACTCAAAACATTTAAAAATACTATGTGGTCAATATCTTCTGGCCAAATAAAAGACATCTGTAGTCCAATCGTGGCCTACAAGTCCCCAATTTGCCACTGCTGGTTTATGCTACCAGTTTATTTAACTAAAACATTCTCTATTTAGAAAGTAAAGTTCAATTTTACAATGTTTGCAATTGATTATGCAAATATCAATGATATTTTTTAATTAGAAAGGTCTTACTCAACTGTAGAAAAACTCATTGACACAGCTAATAAATACTTCAGAAGATAATGTAAGCAGAAGACACATCATGTGGAGCAGACAACGTTTACAGAAGTTTGCATTTAACTGAGGGTTTTAATTTGACAAGTTCATCATCAAAACAATCAGGATGTCACAATTAGTTTAATAATGAATGTGCATTTTCCCTGTTACTTCCAGTTCCTTGTGATCTTTGTTTGTTTTCATTAGAGGGTGAATTCATTCCCATCATATGAGCAAATCAAGGTGTTCAAAAACATTTGAGCAGTTAATTAACATCATAGTAAAAGAGGGAATGTCTAGGGAAAATCAACTAATTAGAGATTTAAGTTCATATGCATCTCTTTAAAATCATATTCTTTTCCATGACTATGGATACTGTTTTTAAAATAGATACACATATTTTCAAGAGAAAAGCTCTCTTGAAAAATTGTACTTAATCTCTTCAAAAGTATAACAAGATTCAGGAAATGTTAACCTCCTTGAGTGTAAGGAGCACATAGTGAGAGAGTAACTATTTCTCTGCCTTCCAGATTTCAAGTCTTCCAGTTTCATCATCTGTCCATCAATCATTGATTAGCTGATGCTTCATACTTTTGGGTTTGAGATCTAAAAAAGATAAAATTATTAATCAACTTCTCCTAAAATTCTAGATGTCTTAGGCATACATGTAACTCGATACTGTTAAAAAATTAAAACCAGTTTTCTGAAATCCTACTTCTTATTTTACAGGGTTTGGAAACACCAGCACTGAAGAAGTGGAAATTTGTCAGGGAAGGAAGAAAAGGGGAGAAAAATACCATCCTGGGGTCCAAATATTCATGTGGACAATTAGCATAATGTGGAAAGGATAGGAGACCAAGAGAAATTATGGGATGTGGGATATTATTCCATGGGAGATTGCATCTCTTTCCACTGTCCTTAGGAAGTATTCCCGAGAAAATGAAGAATTTGGGGGGTTCCATAGCTCAGACTCTTCCATCTTCCTTCTCTTGGTTATTGATCAAATTCAGAAACAAGATTTTCATGTGACCACCTGCCCAACAATCAACAGATACTGTTCTTAGTGAACTTCTAAGAACACATGGCTGGAACTTTTCCCCCTCATAGTAGGAATGATACAAGATTATAGTAGTTTGGCTATGGATCTGTTACTTTAGGAGTAGACATTGGCTTATCTTTGAAAACAGTAGAGGGAAGTTGTTTTGTATCTTTGTGCTAAATAAGATGCAAAAATAATGGTGGGCCATCAGAAATGCCATGCTTTTCCCATCTTAGCAGGACGTATTTCCTTCGTGAAATCATTCTTTGCCTCCTCTTTGCTCATTAAACTCTACCCGCGTCAGGGGTAGTTCAAATTCCCACTACTCAGTCAATGGTTCCTCTTCCTGCCCATTCTCCTCAGTCACTCTAAATCCATTCATTTTCTCCCCGCTGTGATTTCTCATTACTTTCTTTTATGATTTCCATCTGGCATGTCCCTCAACGGCTCATGTGTTGGAAACAGGGTTCTCAATGAAGCAAGATTCAGAGGTGGGGATTTGGAGCAATGATTTGCTTAGTAATTTGATAGTTGTGGGCACATGGATCTTGGTAGGAAATGGGACATTGCGGGTGTGCCCATGAGGACAATGTCTATTTTCGCCCTTTCTGCACTTTTCTACTGTTCTGAACTGAGCTGCTGTCCTCCACCATGCCTTTCTGTCCTGATGCAGAACAATGGAGCCAGCTGACTGTGGACTGGGACCTCTGAAACCACCAGCCCAATTAAAGTTTTCTTCCTCTAAGTCATTCTTATCAGGTATTTTGTTCACAGTGATGAAAAAGTGACTGACACAGTGTCGTTCACTTTGGCAAAAATAATATGTGAAGAATTAAGTGCTCTATGCATATGCAATCTGTCTCTTGTCAAAAAAATGTGAAATTTCTGGAAAAACAAGAATTTAAATTTTAAATCTTTTAAATTTTTTCCCCAAAAGAGTACCAGGTATGTCAGAACATGCTCAGAAACCATTTTATGAATGAATGAAATCTATTTTTAGTTCATATACACCAAACTTTTTTTTCAAGTTTGCCTATTTATGTTCCATTTTTCATACTCTACCTTCTACAAAAACCTGTAACAAATAATAAGCATTATTCTACCTACAAGTTTCTAACTACAAGTGGTAGTAAGCACCATAATTAATAAAACTTTATATTGTCCAGAATTAAATTCTAAAAGCTATTCTTTAAAATCCATCTCACAGAAGTATCTATCACTTTTCAACAATTACAATCAATAATAAAAATTCAATGCCATATGAATTTATAGACAGAATGTAGGCCTTGCTTTTTCAGATACCCTAATACAAATGTGCTAGAGTATGTAGATTAACCTGAAAATCATAGGTCCTGGCAAAGAGCCCATAGATTTAGACACACATTCTCAATAAACTAGAGACATTAAAAAAATCACCAGTGTCCTCCTGTGATACTTACAAGGAAAGAAGAAGTTACAGAGGTAGGGATTGGTGGTGGTGGAAAATCTGGCTTTGTAATTAGCTAGCAAAAAGAAAAAAAAAGAATAATTCAAAGATTGGATCTTGAAAACAAGTGTGCTTAATGAGAAAGTTTAAATTATTTTCAGGAATGGAGATTTTATAGTACCACCAATGAGAATATTCTAAACCCATGAGTTTTAAGGCTATCATGTAAGGTTACACATTTAATTCAGGCATAGTCCAATGACAACAGACCTGTAAGGAAGATGGTTACTATAGAATGAGTGTGTCTTCCCATGAATTCATATGTGCAAGCCCTAATCCCCAGTGTCAGGGTACATGAAGATGGGGCCTTTTGGAGGTACATAGGCTTTGAGGGTGGAGTTCTCATGACAGGATCAATGCCCTTACTAGAAAAGACAAAAAGAAATGATCTCTCTCTCTCTCCACCACATGAAGAGACAGTAAGAAGGCAGCTGTGTACAAGCCAGGAAGTAGACTCACACCAGACACCAAATCTGCCAGCGCCTAGCCCCTGGACTCCTTATCCTTTGGAACAGTGAGAAATTAGTGTTTAAGCCACCCATTTATGCTAATTTTGTTAGATCAGCCCAAACTGACAAAAAAAAATTGGTAGTTCACAAAGCAGATTGATGATCCCAGCCTTTGGGTCCAGGTTTAATGGTTTAACTTAGGAATATAAAGGAAAGGCACATATTCCCAACTTTACATTTTCAATATGTTTTGGAGGAGAATTTCTATTTTATATTACTTTCTGCAAGTTTTAGCATTCTTCTGAAGAAATAACCAGGCATTGTGGGTTGTGTCTTTCTCTGATATCTCTCCTTGAGTTTGGACCTGGTGGTCCAATAGCAGCAAAGTCTCACTACCCTGTAGTGCAGAGATACATGGGGTTTCATCTGACTCATCCCAAAATGGAAAGTCAGGCTTTTAAGTACAGCTTCCAGTGAACTGTCCTTTCGAGGCCTTGGAGCTCAGAGCCAAGTGAACACTAAAAGACCAGACAGGAAACCACGGTGGCTCAGCAGGGCCAAATACAGGAGTATTTCCCCAGAGCTACGCAAGAAAAGATTTATTTGGAAGCCCAATGTTATTTTCCTTAACCAACATCAGCTAAAATTTCTGGACTTGTAGAACATCATATGGGTATTTAAGCATGATACATATTACAAAATGTGAATCACTTCATCTATTGGCGGATTTGTCCAGTGAATAGGGAATCAACCTAGAGAGCAGAAGAGAAAGCGAGAGAAACAAAGAGCCATCTCTTCTCACTGTTCTTTACCCTCTTTGCATTTCACGAACCATAACCAAGCAAGCCCTGCATTTCAGGAAATCTCTTTTGTATTAACAAAAGGCAGACTTAGGGAGAATTGAGAAAACGCTTCAGGGAAGAAATGGTGAGTGTGTGGTCAGGATGCAAGAGTGCAAAACATCACAAACTGGGACGAGGCAAGCGCCGCACCCTGGAATTCACCTCTTGGGGTTGAACAGCCTTCACCTTCTGGGGTGTGCTCGTCTGCTTGTGCGGCTTGGTGTCAGCGGGAGACAGTGGCCTGCAGGTGAAGTCACATCATATAGATCAACAGCAGGTCCTTCCGCATGCTGGGAAACGATGGAAGACGGCCCACTTCTGTTGCCCACTGTGTCATGCCTGAGTATTTACTGAGCTTTTATTTGCTCCTTCGAACGTTCTTCGTCTTTTAAGTCTCTGTTAGCCACTACCATTCTCTTACAATTCAAAACCATTTTTAATAATTTTGTTTTCCATTCCCCACTGAACCTATTAGTAACAATCTTAAAACCGCTTTTTACCCTAATTATATAATTTCATTAATATTTTGTTCATTTAATATTTATTGAAGACATTATGGATAAATAAATTCATCTTAAAAATGCTACAATGATATTGTTTTCTCAAGACTATGTTTGTAAGACAGAAAGATTCAGATGCGAATCAAGGCTTCATCATTTACTCTCTAAGACTGAAATTCATCAACCTCTCTGAGCTTGTTTCCACATGAGTCAAAACAATCCTTGGGGGATTGTTATAAGGATTGATAGACATCGCCTTTTCTTCTATAAAATTGAAATAATGGTAACAACTTCAGGAAGCTCTTGTGAGGGTTAAATGAGAATGGTACAAAAGGGCTTGACACAATGTTCATCATACAATGATGAATAATTGCTAGAAGCTGTATTCTTATAATAAATGCAACAGCCTTTAATAGTGAGAATTAATACCACTTTATTATTAATTTTAAATTCAGTGACTAACAGAAGAAGAAAATACTTCTTGCCGTGAAGGATTTTGCAGTAAAAGGGATACCCAAACTTTGGACCAAAAAAATGCATCTGTATCTCGGGATATGTGAAGAAAAGCCAAATTAAATTTGAGACCTTGGGTCACACTCTTAAATCTAAAGGGAAACAGAGGGTAAAGAGCCCTATAGCAGAACAAAGCTTACCTCTGAACGGTCTTCCCTTGTCTTCTGGCACTTTGATGCCGGACTGCTATGGCAACCACCACAAATATGATGGCCAGAGGGAACAGCACTCCAACCACAATGGAGAAATCTGCAACGAAGGGGACAGAAGCCTACCCAGGACAGGAGCCGGCTGGGGACAGGGGGAATCCACAGCTCCACATGGCTCCAGTCCTTGTTTTACTATTGACACAAATCCATCTCCCTTCCCCACATAAACACGCATTTCCTGGAAAATCTCTTAGACAACAAGATGAAATTTACTTTGATCATGACTATCGTGTTAATGTCTATAAAGAGAAAATAAAGGGAAAATCTGTAGGAAGCATTTAAGATGAGATAGGCGAAGCCTCACACCACCGAGAGTTCTGCGATCATAGGCAAAGGAAGGGCTGGTGATTAGAAGAAAATGCAGAGACAGGAGGAGGGCACAGGAGCAATGAAACGTTTTTGAAACTCCACTTTGGAATGAAACCAGCAAAAGAAACGAAGCCTTGAGATGATGTTCCTCTCAGTAGCAAAAAGGAGCTGAAATACAAGGAAAAAATATTGATACAGATGTAATAGATTTCCTGGTATTTACTGTATGTTGGAATTATTGGACAGAAAATAAATTACATGACCCCGTGCACCAGGGAATGGTTTGAACAAATATTCCTGGGTCTATGTGGTATCTTCTCTTTTACAATGTTTTACTATCTCAAGTATTCATTTCCCTTATAAAATTCAGAAACCGCAGGAGACCAGGAGGGACAAATCTGAAGAGCAATGCGAAGAGATACTGTTCTCTTACAGAGATCAACAGACCAGTCCTAAGATAAATTGTAATTGAGTACAGTGGAACGCATCTGTACCCAGCTACTCTGGAGGCTGAGGCAGGAGGACTGCAAGTTCAAAGCCAGCCTCAACCATGTAGTGAGACATTGTTTCAAAACAAAATACAATAGAATCCAGAATATAGTGCAGG